>JARHVA010002974.1:795000-830000 GCA_037957365.1 Torreya grandis
ATACCTATGGAAGGTATGAATGATAAGGTATTAACCACATGGGTGGGACCCACCTATAAAATTAAATCAATCTTAACAAACACCTATTGTGAGGTCCAATCACATGTTCTTACTATTCTTGTCAAAGGATGTAAATAATAATTTACATAAAATAAACGTGTAAGTAATTTCATGGTAAAAATATTCTCAATTTCATAATTATCTATCATAACACTGTGTATAATCTGGTGATCAAGGTATGCTTGAATAAATAAGGAACGAAGATCTAAGTCATCAACCCTAATCTCACTATCATCAAAAGTAATAGAGGATATCTAAACTAAAGGAGTTGTATGACAAGTATAGATACCAATAATATCATCCATTGGGTATTCATTATGAGATGGAGGATGGTGTGCATTAAATTCCATTTACACTTTGGGATCCTTTTTTGAATGATCTTGCATATGATTGTAAACATTTTTTTAATTTCTTGTGATCACTAGGTTGTGAAATTGATTCCATTGGATGATCATTAAATGTAATATTTTGCTCATGAATGAGGTATTGTATAATATACTTCAATTTGAAATATCATTTTGTATAATTCTCATGGCCTTAGTGATTGTCATAATAAGAATTTTCATCATACCCTTTGGGTAGAGATTTACTCATATCAATCTCTATAGGATGAGGGAGATATATAAGATGACACTATACAAGCTATGGGAGTAATGAAGTGGGAGACTGAGGTAAGCATGTATAATGTAATTATATTGTTATGATGCCACATTAACCTTTGTGGTTGTTTATTTTAAAGGCTTAGGGGGTTTGACATTATAACTTGGTTTGATAGAAAAATTGGTATTAGATGTAGATGTAGTTGGTGTAATTTCTATATATATGTGTTTGTTCAATGAGATAGTTTCATTTCATGATCATAAAAAATATGACATAAGTCATCAAAATATTTTAACTTTTTGAATACAAAGGAATCATGTAAAGGAGATAGTAAACTTTTCTTGAAAATATCTTAAAGCTCTTTATATACCATAAGATTAATCATTTTAATTAACATTTTTTTGAATCTGAAGACATATTCATCAATATGTTCATTGGGTCCTTGTTTGATTTTTTCAATTTTTCCACATAAAATCTTTATGGTAATGTTACTATAGAAGTGTGACAAAAAATTTTCTAGAAGGGGTTTCAAGGAATTTACTAGTTGAGTTGATAAATCATATAACCACCATAAAACATAGTATTTTAATCTCCTTAGAAATAATTTGGTCAAAAGTATATCATTGTGGACATAATCAAGGCATGTAAGATAAAAATATTGAATATGTTGTTTAGGATTACACTTGTCATCATAAAATGTGAACTTAGGTGTAACAAAACTAGTTGGAAATGGGTACAAAGATATCACTGGTGCAATAGGATTATTCAACACCTCTTGTGAGTCAATAACATAGGGTGATTTCATATAATTTTTTTCAATATTTGTAACCTTAATTTTCAAAATATTTATATTTTAGATAATAACATTCACCTCTTAGTCTTTTAGGTTATATATTTGATAAGTAACCAAAGTAGGTGTACCCATAGGTTGGGTAGATATAGGTATCACAACTAGTATTTGAGTTGAAACATTAAGGTGACCCATGGTATACGTATAAATAATAGTTTTAGGTAAAAAATAATGAAATACATAATACATGCCTCTAATATATGTAGGTATATTGATTGATATGGAATTATTTTTAGGACCTTCTAAAGAGTCACCATCACTAGGTGAGAAAGTTTTAGCCTTATCATGATTACTAATTTCATCTCTTGTAACATAAAAAAATGAATATATTAAGCCCTTGATATTATTGATATGAGTGATCAATGAATATTTATCTCTCATTTGAAATTAGGTTTTTTATTACTAGTTTCCATTTCTTATAAATAAAAAATTATAAAATTTGAACAACAAACTAAAACCCTAGTTAGATAAAAACACAAGGAATCATTTTATTTTGAATTCATGTGAATCAAGTTCCACAGATTTTTATCCCTAAAATTTATATTAAGTGGGATATAAAACCAATTGGTAGATATATCCTAGGGCACAATGATGGTAGATTATCTCTAGAGTAGGCCAATTATTTGTGAAACTCAGATAGAACACAATGAATTTATTATGTTAAAAGATACTAAAGATATAAAGTACAACTATTATAAATATTTTAATAACAATAAATTTAATATAATTTGTTATAATTTTAATACTAACATGGATATATAATAGTTATAAATATGATTTGATATATATTTAGTAATAGTCACATGATTCTAGAAAATGTACCTTTATATCCTTAGACACTTCCACCTAGGACAATAATGTTGATGTTATTATCTTACTTAGATGTAGGTTCCAATATAGAATACCTATTTAAACTAGATAAAACCACCTATATACTTTTGGGTTGTGTCACCTTCACTCTGGTGCATTTAGATCTAGGTGATGGACTATTGCTCCTTATCAAATGAGAAAACCCTAGTTATCATCTTCATATTGGATGTGGAAAAAAAAGTTAGTGCGTACACATTTTTAAACTAATCCAAATAATAATTTTTCAATAATCACTACCTAAATATAAAATACTATGAATATGGCCTAAGACTTATGTAGTTATCCTCTAAATGTTGGCTTGTGTGTGAATCATGCAATGTGTGATAAGCAAGTACAACAGTGACCTATCTTGTAACTTGGAAAATGTAGCTCTTGGGATAATCCTTAAGTAATTTATACTTTTATATGTGTTTTATTTATTATTTATATGTAAATATGAGAAAATAGGAAAGATTTTCTCACTTGATTTCTTGATATAATGCTTTGGTAAGTTACCTTGGTATTTTTAGGTTTTTTTTTAGGTGAGGAATGAATGAGGATTGATATTATATTTATACCAATCCATTTGGAGAATATATTACATAAAATCACTTAGGTTTACCATAATAATACAATTAATTTTAAAATTAGATGAATTTAGGGCATTGAACACTTTTTTTGAAATACGACACTTGCATTGATGTATGCATCTGACTAGGATGCAATTGTTCAAGTAGTTATAAAAGAGGTGCATATACAGAACTTGTAGTGATAGAAGATAAAAATGTTTATAGAATTATGGGTAATATAGAAGGTTTTATTCATCAAAATAACATTTGGTAGACTAAGAGATAAGTAATTAGGCACAAAGAGATAGTTTTATGCCATCCTTTTAGCAGTAAGAAAGGTCTAACAACTAAAGGTAAATCTAAGATATGCATTTTCCAAGTGTAAAATACTAAAGTGAATACATAATTCAAAAATAATGTCTACACCATGAAGTCAATATATGTATATCTAATTGTAGACACTATAAAACTACACATGATGGTTTTAGATGTTAAAACACCCTTAGATCAAACCATTACACAACCTTCCACCATGAGCCAGAGTTAGTTTAGTTAACTATCTAAACCCAATCCACTAACCTACCCTTTTACCCTACTTAACCTTTAGCCATCGACTATTGATGGTCACCTTAACCATTGATGACCACCCTCATTGTCGATAGTTAGATCTTCTCCATTCAAATAAAGATAACTCAATTTGTGTGCAAGCTAACACATTGAAATTTAATATTAACAATAAGCTAATGCATCAAATTAACCAACCAAACCTCCAATTGAACCTTATACCTCTATCTCTCTTTACCTATAAAATAAAAAGAGCAGGAGGTGAAAGAGGATCCATGAATTAAGCAATCAACACTCAAGCAATTAATATGTTGATCAACCGTCTAGTAACTAGGCCAACAAAATATCATGAGTTTATTCATTAAGAACTTCTTTTTAGGTCTCCCTTCTATCCAACTAATAATCATAATAGAGATCTATTACTCCATCAAAATTTCTTTGTAACTAAAGGCCCCGTTACTTTATCAAAATTTCTTCTTAGTCTACCATCAACCATTAAGCAATAAACTAGGTACATTTTGTATTTAAAGTTTTATTCATTTATTTTATAACATCTCTATCTAAATTATACCCTTTAGCTTATTACCATTTGACCCCTTGAATCCAAATAGACCTTTAGCACCATGTTGCATCCATTCTTTAATACTTTTCTAAACACCCTCAGAACCCACATAAACTACCAATGGTCACCCTAACCATTGACAGTCACCTTCAACCATAAATGGTCACCCAACCACCAATGATCACCTTAACCACTAATGGTCATCCCAACCACTGATGGTTATTATGGTAGGAAATAATAGTGAACTATTTCTACCTACTTACTCTCAACCAAATTCACCTTTCTATCATTTTGCTTGTTCACAAAGACCCCACCTATTTTATGAACCAAACTTGACCTATTAAGCATTATTATTGACCTTCTTATGTATATAATTATTTTATTTACTTTATCAATAATATATTTATTCTTTCATTCCCTTTCAATCTTTTTTATCATTTTATGCAATTACTTAATCTTTATTTATGTCAACTTAATTATTCTAAAAGAGTGGATTGATAGCCTCCTAGTAAGTTCACATTTCTTGGATCTAACTCACTCTAGGAAATCCACCTTTATATCCATCTAATAACCCCTTTGATTTATTATTTTTTATCTACATGTCATTTTTACCAAGATAAAGAGGAGCTCTTCACAATCATCTATATCACACATGCACAAACAAACAAATTCTTCTACCATACCCATATTTAGTTTCTTACTTCTTTTATAACTAAAAAATAAACTAAAACTGAGAGAAAAATTTTAGCATCCCTAATGGGACCTAAGAGCATCTAGGTACCCCTTTATTCCTTATTATATTCTCATATAAAGAAATAAAAATTTATTTTAGGTATAAAATAAACCTTGCATACATTGATTGCTTGCATGTTTATCTCACATAGTTAAAATTAAAGGCTAAGTAATTCAATCATAACTTCACTTATTTATCACACACCATACCAAATCACTTAAATCAATCAAAAAATCATAAAAATTGAAATAAGGCCAAACTAGGGTTTCATCTCCTATCAGATCACCTTCACCATCTGACTATCTTACTTGGAGGTCATTACCAAGAAGAGAAACCCAAACTCAACTCTCTAGTTGAGTCTAAACTTTGAAAATTGGTATATACTAGAAAACACACAACACACTTATCATTATGGTGTGTGAAGTGAGGAAGTAGGCTCCAATACTAATCCATGTATTGATTTCCAACATAGATCCTTTTGGGAGCCTTAAACAACTGAAACCAACCATAGACTTATTTTCTAGTACCTAGTCCACAAACCAAGTTCTTCTTCACACTTTGAAACTAAGGCATAAGCCAAAAGTGAGATAAAAGGTACCCTAATATTTTAAAATACACTCTAGTTTATGTTTTGATTTCTTTGAGATCCTTTTTCTTTTGGTTGGTTTGTGTTTGAGTTGTGAGCTTTCCTTTATTCCTTTCTATTTCTCATACAGTTTTTAATAGACAATACTTGAGAAACCAAACCAACTAGGAGCCACCTTCCTCTTCTTATTCCTCTATGGAGTATACATTAAATGTTGAGGGTTCTTCCCATCCTTTTATCAGCCTTACCATGCCTCAGATTGTTTTCCAAAGTGATGTGGATTTTGCCACCTTCCTTGATAACAACTTTGTGGCCCTCCAACATTACCTCAATACCTTGTCTCACCATACCCTTGCTTCACTTCCTCCTAGTGATCCACCTTAAGGGATGATTCCCCATATTATGGGAGACACCTTTGTTATTTCTACCTCTACCTAAGCTATGATCACTCAAACTCTTCCTCCACCAATAACCCATCCACTACCTCCATCTAAACTTAATCAAATGACCTAAAAAATAACCAAACACCCTTACCCCAACTAATAATTCCTCCAACATAAGGATAACCTCACCTTTTTTTACCTATAGTCCACCCACCACTATTTCCCTTAACACTACCAACCAACCAATCTCCACCCCACTTCAAACTGTGGTATTTTTTATACTCTTCCTCCACCAATAACCCATCTACTACCTCCATCTAAACTTAATAAAATGACCCAACCAATAACCAAACACCCTTAACCCAACCAAAAATTCCTCTAACATATGGATAACCTCACCTTTGTTTACCTATAGTCCACCCACCATGGGGATACATTATAACCATATTTCACTATTTCCCCTAACACTACCAACCCGCCAATCTCCACCCACTTCAAAATGTGGCATTTTTTATACCTTCTACCCTTCCACCTATCATTACTAGAGTTACTACTCATCAAAAACCAATAAAACCATCAATAACTCCAACCCAATTCATATAAATTCCACAATCTACCAAACCGATCATACCTCCCAACCAACCCACATTAACTCCTCAATAAATACCAATGACACCTTACCCCTACTATATTCCTAATCAAAAAGGATACATAGATCCATTTTCTACCCAACCTCTTGTTCCTATTAACCCATATTTGAAATCATCCTAATCTTTAATGACCACATGCCAATAGGTGGCATCCTCTCAACCTCCTACTAGTTATCCATATATTACATCCACCTTACCTAAGCAAAACTTACATTATAATTATGGAAATCCCCAACCCCAAATAGATTTGATTAAAATATTTATGGATAAAATGACCAACCTAGAGTCATCCATCTCTAGGGTTCATAACCTTTTGTTTTATGACTAAATATATAATGAGCCTCTTCACCCATCCATCCCTATCCAACCTTACCCTCCTAAATGTGAACTACACAAATTTTCTAAATTTCAAATCAAGGAGGACCCCCAACAACACCTAAGAGTGTTTTGACATTCTTGTTACTTGATTGCCTATGATGATGTTATTCTCCTTCATATCTTTCATATGTTTTTATTTAGACCAACACTACATTGGTATAGTGTTATTATTAAGCACTCCATATTTTCTATTTCTTAACTTGCCCAAACATTTTTAGACCACTTTTCTATCAATATATGTACAAAGGTCTCCATCACCAACCTCTACTCCATCAAGCAATATGATGATGAATCAATTTCTGATTTCATAGCTTGATGGAGAGGTCTTATCAACCAAATCTCTTTATCTTTTCCCCAATGTGAGTTGATTGAACTTTTCTATCAGGCTTATGCCTAACACAATGCCCTTACTTTATAGATTGAAACCTTCATAACCTTTAACTAGGCTTTCACCATGGCATGCAAACTATAAATCAAAGACATCAATGAGAAGAAGTTGAAAATAAGAAATAAAAACTCTAGCTTCAAATCCAATGACCCTTTCCCCTCAAAAACCAAAAAATAATATAACTATCCTAACACCAAACCAAATCTAGCTACAACATGGTTGTCCTTAAAATATCCCCACCTATGATTATCAACCAACCCAACCAAAAAAACTCCTCTAAATGCTCTAATCAATAAGCCCAAAATCAAAACCAAGACACCCCAAAATAATACACTCTATTAGGGGCATCATATTCTTCAGTTTTGAATAAGTTGTTCAAATACAACATCATACAACTTCCCCTCTTCAAACTCCTCAACAATTTGATGCTTCTTATCCCATGCCCAATTGGTATAATGAGAATGATCTATGTGCTTTCCATTGGGTCATTAGACATGATGCTAGTAGGTATAACACCTTCAAAGCCATTGTCTAAAACTTGATTGATAAAGGATAACTTGCATTGGATAATCCCAATACACCCCTAAATTAGCCACTCAACATCTTTTGATAACATTTTCCCAATCATGCCCCTCCTACAAACTACAATGACAACAAACCAAAATCATCTCACGCTCATGAGATACATATAGTCAATGTAATTATTAGTGAACCTATCATTAAGGAAACCAATTCCTTAACTACCTCTTTCTCCACTCCACTTATTGAAGTGGTGGAATCACCCTCCATTATTTTGGATACCCAAACAAAGGAAACAATAACCTCTTTTGCTTCACTTGATGAGATAATTGACTTACCCACCCATCCTTTGATATAAATACCAAAGGAGGAAACCATTTCCATCACACCTTCCTCCCCCATCATGGAATCACCCACTCTCTCTTTGGAAACCATTCCATAAAAAGATATCACTTTATCTACTCCTTATATGGAAGAAACATCTTGCTAAATCTTGAAAACTTTAATCAAGTACAAGGATGAATAAAGCATTCCCTTACCCTAGACTATGGGCCTAATATTTGAATCCAATGCCTGAAGAACCAAACCGATTCACAAACCCTTCTCTAGATTGGTCTAAAGCCTAGAATTCTCTTCTCAACCTAATTTGGATTGAGCTCCCTTTTTGTACCATCTTGGGATCCCATATAAAAATAAGAATGAACTTTCAACCTCACTTTCATCTACAATTAAACTTATCATCACCTCAATCCCTTCATCAAACACCTCTCCCTCAAAAACCATGGAAGAACCATCCAAATCATCACCATCAAAAATTATCAAATCACCTTACACCTTTCTAACCAAGTCTATCAAGAACCTAGGAATGCTTCCTACTTCTATCCTCATCCACCCATATTTTAAGTTATACTTAACCCCATCTATTCCATAAAATAAATTCTTAACCAAACTAACTAGGAAGGTGGAACCACCTAAACTCCCACCTAGAACTAGAACCATACCACCCCCTTCTCTCTTACCTTCTATCTTGGGGACCCCATCCTTCTTCCATCCTAAAATATAATCCTTATATCAAGAAATTAATCCTCCCATAAATACCCAAGATAAACTTCCTCCTTTTATTATACCTCTAACTACCCCCTCTAAAACATCAAACTCCCCATCATTTTTAACCAAACTATCTATCTCTACCTACCCACCTATCTTGAAACCTTCATCATCTCAATCATCCACCTCTAAATATTTAACCTTTAAACCTTCCACCTCAAAAACATCTAACTCTAAATAACCCCAATCAAACCCACCTACCAAAACCATTATACCACCCACAACTCTCACAGTGAAGCAAACTCCTAAGAAGGCTCCCACATCAAAAACCAAAAGCCCATCACACATAACAACTTTGCTTGAAACTTATTCAACCATTTTACAAAGGTTGTTACAAAATTATTCCTTAAACCTACCACCTATCAAGCCCTTTGACCCTTCAAGTCCTAAACAATCTTGGTTTAATTAAAATTTAATCTACCCATACCAAAAGACACCTAGACACGACACAGATAAATGTAAATCTCTTCAAGCACTTGTCCATAAATTATGAGATGAGGATGATAGATTATCACATAAACCTCTCTCTAGCCCATTATCAACCTAACCACAAAATAGAAATATCCAACACTTACCCACTTTTTTACTCTCATCTAAGAGTGAGGAGGTATCAAATTAGCCTTCTATCCCAATGCTTCCCCTCATCCACACTATCTATATGGTAACTCAACCTTGGGCCCAACAAAAAGATAAATAAAAGGCCAAAGTGTCCATTATATAGACATATCCTTCCACCCCTCAACCTTATAAATGGACTCAAACACATTCACCTTTACCTTCATAAAAACCCAAAATATCCATTATGGATACCTCTCTCTTCAAAACTTCTAAATCTATCCAATGAATCATTCTAAAATAGCTTCACTAGACAATGGTGAAGATGAGCCTATATGAGCTGATCAACACCTTGCCCCATCATCACCAAGCATTGATAGAGACCCTATAATCTATAGACATTCAACCTGAAGACCCTCAACCTCTTACAACTTTTGTTAGAGCTCTTCATATTTCCACCCTTATCACATTTAAGGATTCAAAAATACCTTATATTCATCATGAATATCCTAATCCTCCCCTCTTCATCATTGTATACATCAATCAAACTTACATCAAAAGGGTGATCATTAATGAGGGAACTAGTATTAATATTATCTCCTCCTATGTTTATGACCAACTCTAGCTGCCAAAGAATATCATGTCATAAACCACAATGGTCCTCTACTCCTTTAATGATAATATGGCCATAGATTTGAGAACAATCATCCTTCACATCTACTTGGGACCTCACATGATTCTAGATCTCTTCTACATCATAGAAGGTGAAATTAATACAATGTTTTACTTGGATGCCCTTAGATTGGTTATAAGAGTTATATCCCATATACCTGGCATCGATGTGTCAAGTTCAAACATGAGGGTCAGGTCATTACCATACAAGATAACCCTAGTCTTTTCACATCTTACAACATGACATATCAACCCAATGACATTCTTCTTCCTCGATCATCCACCTCACCACTAACTAATAACAAATCCACCACTACCATCAATGAAGCTTCAACTAGCTCATATATCCCTTATTCTTAGATACCCATAGAGGACCCCTTAGAGCCTAAATTCCAACATTTATCATTTAGATAATATCATCTTTTGGCCTTGGATTCTTTCCCTACTCCTCAAGAGTATGGGAATCTTGACCATAATCCTAGTTATGATCCTAATATTAGAACCATCATTCCTTTTGGGCCTCACAACCACCAAACCAACTTCATATATGGGGCAATTGATCATTTTATTCTCATTTCCTTCACCACCTCTTCTATCCAACCATTTAATTTTGATTTCTCCTATTTGGAAAAACTATAATTTGCCATATTCTACCTTCACTAGTGTGCCTAGAAGGGATTTAGCCTTGGCTATTATGAACATGGACCCCACAAGTTACCTTTAATCATGATTCACCAAAGTAATTTTTTATTATCTAAAATATTTTCAAAACTAAGGCACACAATGAATCAAAATAAATTCTTTAGCAAATCCTAAAGATAAGTGTTTCAAAAGAAGTCCTGAAAGAAGATTGCAAAGCAAATTCTATTCCTAACTCTTCAAATGAAATATAGAGGATGATATTTTCAATTTAGGTGTGGAAATGACCTATAAAAATGGTATATATATTCCACTTATATGCTATTAAATATTCAAAAATACATATTATTATGTTAAAAAAACTCATATGCAAAATATTTCCTTTATTAATAAATGATGCTCATTATAATTTTTTTTTTACTTCAAGAATTCTAAAAAATGGCTTCAAAAATCCAATATGTGTGTGTGTGTGTGTGTGTGTGTGTGTGTGTGTGTGTGTGTGTGTGTGTGTGTGTGTGTGTGTGTGTGTGTGTGTGTGTGTGTGTGTGTGTGTGTGTGTGTGTGTGTGTGTGTGTCTGTGTCTGTGTGTGTGTGTGTGTGTGTGTGTGTGTGTGTGTGTGTGTGTGTGTGTGTGTGTGTGTGTGTGTGTGTGTGTGTGTGTGTGTGTGTGTGTGTGTGTGTGTGTGTGTGTGTGTGTGTGTGTGTGTCTAAAACCTAACCTCCATCAAATGTGGTGTTGAAAGGGAAGAAGGATTAGTCTTGGTTAGTTAACTCAAGACCTAAACCTTTTACAATATTTAATAAGTCTTCAAAAAATCTAAACTCCACAAAGCATGCATGAAACTTCTAACTTGGCATAGAAGGGAGGTGGTGAGCCCATTTGACAAGTCAAAACTTATTTCATGCATGATCATATTTCAAACCAAAAAATTAACTCCACTTTGAGTCTTTGAAATCTTGAATGACATGTTGACCTAAGAGAGATGCATGATACTTGTGAAAAGTAAACTTGAAGCTTGATTGGTCAACTAAAAACTAACTCCACCTAGCATGAAAATAGACCTTTTTTAAGAATTAAGAGTAAATGAAAGCTCCATGGAATATCATAAATATGGTGTATAAACTCCTTTTATAAATACTTCAACATCCATCCAATGCCAAACATCAAGTTGACCATTTGACCAAATAGGCCTATTAGGCCTAGTAGGCCTAAAGGCTAATATGTGCACCTCGACACCATTAAAACTGAAAAAAAAAAAGACAAGAAACCTATAAAAACATTTAATTATACCTGGAACAACATTTTTCGCCATCATATATGTAATTTTGATGAGAAAATTCTCATCATTCAATCAACAGGGTTGACTAGGCCCATTTTGCTCCATTTTCCTATAAATTGGCCATTTTGATCAAGCTGGTAGGGACACTTATAGGATTATTTATGACCAAATTAAGATTTTAGGATGAATAAAAAGTCTTAGGATTAGAGCTCCATTTACTATATTTCATTGAACTCTCTAGTAATTCATTTTACCTGCTTTTTCCACAAAAAACATGATTTCTACCTTGATTCGTATAGCTCCCTAAGAAAAAATTGGAATTTATGGAATTATCTCTAAGTTTAATTTAAATTTTAAAAAATAGGTTTTTGCATTATTATTTCATGGCAATAAAATCAATTTTTTATAAAACTAGTTTTTTGAGGGTTTGGGAGGGTTTTAAAGCTAAATCTTCAAAATGATGATTCATGAAGTAAAGACCTCCAAATCCCAAACTCTTAAAATTTATGTGTATCATAATTACCCCCTAACATCGTTGAAAATATGTTTTTCCCATGCAAAATATATGAAAAGTTACCATGTGAAATAAATTTGTTTGTAGGGTTTAGTTTGCATTTTAGGCTACCTACGCTCTTAATTATTGTTTATAAATCACAACCCTTAAATTTATATCAATTATTAATTTATTATAATTAAATATGGGTCCTCAAAACATACTAATAACATTTGTCCAAACTCCATACGTGGTGAATAATATGAGCATCTGAACAGGAGGCGTGGAAGGGTGTCTAAAACTATAAAAAGTGAAAATCTTCACCAAGATAAAAATTAATCTTTCCCTAGTTCAAAAATCCTTAAAATTTGAAATCACATTTTTCTTAAAAACGTGAAAAAATCCCTTTTTGGCTTATATGTATGTTTGCTTACAAAAGCCTGTATGAGTATGGTTTGAATAAAATTTGGAGTTTTTAAACTCCTTACAGGTATTATTATGATGTAAAAAAATCATCCAATGATTTTCAATATTTTATCTAGGCTTAGAACCCTTTGTATCACTCCAGAATGATCCCTGCTCCAATGGTGGCTTCCAAAAGACATGATGATGATTGTGAAAAAATAGTGAGTATATACACTAATAAAATTTCCATTAAACTTATTCATATTATTCCCCAACTCATTATGACCTTGTGTACAAAATTTGGGGTCAAAATTCCACCTGTAGCTCCTAGAAACCTCAATTTTCCTTCAAATTTGACCCTTATGCATAGACTGTCTACATAGTTGACTGAGTTTTGGAATATTTTAAAGTTATTTCAAGGTTTTTTATAGGTTTTGAAGGTAAAAAAAAAAAAATATATCTCAAAATCCTCTTCAATAACTTGAAAACAATCTTTACCCCTATTTTAAGCATGCTTAGACCTCAAACAAGGTAATTCTAGGCTTCAAACTTTGCATATATCCATACAAATATTGTACCATAATATTTATGAAATTGTTAATTATTCTTAATATATTTTATTAGGGTATTTATAATTTCCATTTTTCACTACCTTGACCTCTTCCTTGTATTGGATATCCCTTTAAGAAATAATTAACCCTCAAGTCACATGAAATAATCTTGGGGGGACTGTATTCTTAAGTGATTGTAGGGGTATTTTAAGGGTAATTAAAATTTACTATTCTCATGTACTTGTGATGAACATTATTATTCTTTATGTTGATACTGACTTCTTGCTTCTTAAAGAAACCTTTTAAACATATTAACCTTCTTTGACCACTAAGTATAACCTTAATACAAGCTTAAGGAAAAACTTATGTCCTTATCATAACTGTAGCATGGTGTTCAACAGTTTAAAATACCATATAATCTTGTTTTTAATGTCTCTTTCATGACCTTTAAGTATTATTTCCTGATAGGTTACCATCATAACCTTTTTTAACTTTATGAAACCCTTTGTAGGTGCACTGTAGCATTAGGTGTTGAAACCCTCACTGTTCTACCCTTTGACAACTCACCATGTTATCTAAAACCTCATCAAGCCCTCTTGATATAATTTAATCCTAAAAATACAATATTCTCCTGTTTAACATAGACCTTATATTTAAATTTTGAGTGTGTTTTCATATCCAATATCTCATGTACAGACAATGAACATGGTTGTAAGTGTTTAGAGCTTCAATAGTGATAAGAGATGACCTCCCTTTCACATCAAAAAGCATTAAGAACAAAACCCTAAAACCTCCTTTAAAATTTTTGTATCATGAATGTCTTTTTATGATATCCCACTTTTTAACTATGGCACTACCTTTAGAAATGATTGTAAACTCATTTCCTTCATTTTTAGACTTAGCATTGTCTATCATGTAGGGTTTCAATTGTTGATGTCTATAGATTCACATGGTTTGACTTTATGGAGTCCAATTCTCATGAATTTCTTGGATGATGATCATATTTTCTTCATTTAAACCTTCTTGAAGTGATCAAAACCTTTAAAAACACATAAAGCATCACTATAGATTCAATGACCTATTTACCTTAGTTTTTTTAGATTGAAAGCTACAGGTCTTCATCTTGATAATTTTAGGATATCATAATTTAATAAACTATCATGGAAATTTTGATCTACCCTATTTTTCCTTTTTTCTTACTATATTTCCAATTCCAAACTCTGTGATGACCATAACAATATCATGTAGTCACATCATCACCCCTTCTCTTGCTATTTTCAACTAAATAGCTTTTATATCACTACTTAGTGATGACCTTAAAGTATGCATTAACTATGTGATCATTTGAAAGGTCATATATCATTGCTTCTCCTTGGCTATAGGTGTGTTTATCATTATAGGGTATCATCTAGATTCTTAACCCTATCAAAATCTCTGATGGAATGCTAGATCAGTGCCAGGATAATATTTGAGTCACCATGAAAGCATTAAGTCTTCCTCTAGTTCCAAAGGATCTTAAGACTTTTAAAAATATCTTATCATTGTAGATGAACATATAGGCCTGTAGGTAACCTCTTACTACCTATAGGTCATCATTTAGACTCAACTTCCATAGGAAAATCCTTCTCTCTTACTAATGACTATTCCTTAAAAACCTATCATCCACCTTCAATTCATACTTAGAAGCTCTAAAACCAATAATAATCCTTCATTATTACTATGTCCTTGCCAATCTATAGTCACTTCATGTGATTTAAAGTAGGGTCCCTTAGGGTAAATAGGATTTTAAGCTTGAAGATTCACTACACCATAAATCACATAGGATAAAATTATTTTCTCTTTTGAAACAAAACTCCTCCATACATCACTTATATTTCAAAAACTTTCCTTTACCACATACTTTTCATTAGGTATTGACTATGTTTAAGGTTTATTATTTGTATGGATTGTGACTTGATTTAGGCTTTCAATAATCCAAGAGTAGAGTTTTAGGACCTTATAATGATTCATGAAGGTTAAAATAGGTTTTATAATTCACTTTAAACTTAAAACCCTCCCACAAAGGTCTCAATCTTAATCTTCAATTACATCTTTGATCATTGGTAGTGTGTTTGATTGTCCTTTGAATAGACTGAGTTGGAAGTCTTTAGGAAGGTCCGTAGGTTTTGTTTAAGAAACAATATACCCTTGATTGATCTATCCATTAGGATTATCCTTCATAATCAAAATTATTCTTGAAACACTCACCTTCAAGGTATATTTACAAAACCCTACTTGACACCCTAGTTGTGAATGGATTCTTGTAGTGACTGTAGCTTAGTTTTGAGCTGAATGTAGTTCATTATTATTCTTCAATCTTTCCTTGAAACCTATTATGACCTCTTGAATATATTTAACATGAATATAAGCTTACTAAAAAAATAATCCTTATAATTATTACCTTCTCCTAGATATTTTATAATCTACACTCACTTATTTAAGCATATAAGAGTCCAATTTGTAACCAAAAAGGTTTCCCTACAAAGCACAACCTGTAGGTGCCTTTTCCCTTTTTAGGTTTCCTACCTTCAAAAATACCCTTCATTTTAATGCTCTTCTTATTCTTTTAATTAAAATTATCTTGTTTTCTATAATCCCATATTTATATTCAACCTCTAGTTCATATACCTTTGAGATGATTATAGATTAGGATTTTAGGCCTATTATACGTGTTCAGTCCATACAGGCCTATAGGTCATCTTTGTACTAGTTTAAACTTATCAAAGCCTCATTAATATTAATTTCCTATCTCCATGACATGATTATCACCTTTAAAATCAATAATTCTTTTATTAAGGTCTTTCTCTCTTGTGAATCTCCTTTTAATCTTCATGGCCACACTTGACTGAGATGTTTCCTTATTGTAAGACTCTTTTTGGTTGTGTTTTGTTACCTTTCTTTGGCCTATAAACCTCTTGATCATACTTTGATGGCTTTCTTCTCTTTAACCATTGGTCTTGTAATGATGGACTAGGTGATGGAGATAATTTTAAATGTGGAAAATATGATGATGTGAATGAAAAAAACATGGAGGGTGGGAGAAAAGGCAAAAAAATATAGTGAAAAGGTTGAGTATGGCAGTGGTATGAAGTGAGTGAAGTGGAGGTGGGGAACAAGCACCTAAATATATACCAAGACCATGAAAATGAGTCAAGTGTAAACATGGGTGATAAATAATTACAACACGTGAATTTTGAGGCCATTAGAGGAGTGCAAGGAAGTGAATTTGAAACATGGTTTTCTTCAAAAACCTTAAAATTTGTAAAAATTCCTTAAAGAATGCTAAATAAGCCCTTTGGATACACCTTTAGAGCATGGAGATGGGAATTATTGGCCATGAAACTAGAATAATATCTAATAATTTATCTTGTAAATCATGAAAATTTGATGTAAACCCATAAAAACACAAATTTCATGCAAAATTGAGGTTGCCTTCCTCTTTAAGGACCGTATAATTCTCCTTGCAAGCTCAACTACACTACAAATTGACTAGATGAGTTTATACATTTTTTTGACCCTAAATTAGATTAATAACACTTGAAGGAGACCATGGAAAGGTATAAAAATTCTTCAAGATTTTGAAACAAATTTATTTTCCCTAAAACTTTACCCTAGTGAGGAGAAAATGGAGAAAAATGATCGACTTTTTGGTTGTAAGGCAACAAAAATTGATCTAAATTAAACTAAATGGTTCATGATCTTATATAATATAATTTAGGAGCAAATTTGACCATTATTAATCTCTCATAGTCTACTTTCTTCACCTCAAATTTTAGACCTTCACTCTCCTCTAGTGGACCGTACTGTCAAAAGACCTGTAAGTAGGTCCCTTTATGCCAACTAAGTAAGCGATAATAAAATAAATTTTTTGGGCTTGTATGGATATAAATTTCCATGAAACTCTTTTTCAATATTGGATATATAATGAAAATGATAACCCCTACATTGGATATACATATTCCATACTATTTCTTGAAAAGTGAAGCAAAAGAGCCATATTTTACCCTTTAAAAGATGGATTTCACTTCCACCACTTGAAATAAAATCCTTTAGAACGTAAACATGCAATATCATGCAAAAATAAATTTTTTTGACTTTTTCATGTTTTATGATGGCAATTTGGCACGTGTGAGGGGATTTTGTGAGCTTTTTGGCTTATAAGACATATGAAAACACCTTTTCATGACTTGAAAATTTAGAATTAGGATATTTTAATACTTTTTAACATAAATAAAGGCCAAACGAGATAATTTAGTGACTTTTGAAACCATTTTTGACAGTTTTTGACCAAAAGTAATGTTTTTAGGCCATAAATGATCGGTTTGACTAGCTACAAAGGGTTAATGACTAGAATTTTGAAAGCTTTGATTGATAGGGATAGTAATTTGTCCTTGATATAAAAAATTAATAAAAATATGTATTTAAAAATTCACATAATTATAGGTAAACTAAGATAATTATTAATAAGCACATATAATAATTTTATAAGATCACTATCAAATCTACTCATAGTGAGGTAGATCAAGAGAAGGTTTTGAAATACCTCAAATTGTTGAGATTTGGAATCCAAAAGAGTTGAGTAGGCTCAAATAAAAATTATGACTATGGTTATCATTTTATGCTAAAAAATTAGGAAAATTTGTTACATAAAAAATAAATTTCCATGCGAGGAAATAAAATATCTTTATGTAGAGGAGGAAAATATAGCATTGGAGAAAATTAGTATACTTGATGAGAGAATAATGATGTGCACATTCATCTCGATGCACATAAAAAAGGAGCAATGTGTGGTGGAGAAAAATTATTCATGTGGAAAATTAGGCTTTACACATATATATGGTGTGGAATATTTGTGATGCCAAATCATCCAAGGTGAGTAGAGAATCTTGCATCAATCAAAAATTGTAGTTGTGTATTCATGTGGTGTTATTGATTTAGTTATCATTTTTTCATGCTAAAGATGATCCAATAGTAAGTATAATTTCTCCAGCATTTTAATGGAGTCAATTAAATTGGATAAGGATAAATTTAGATAATCTACATGTTTCCATGTAAGGTGGTTGAGTTTCTCAATTGTCATTACAATATGGAAAGTTGTTTTGTTTGATGAAGGGATAAAATGGATAGGTTGTTTGGATGAATTAAAAAAAACATCAAGTAATGCCCTAAATATGAATGTAATTACACATTTTAAATCCCTAAAAACATTATGTACTTTCAAATAACACATCATCTCATTTTGAGTCCATATGAAAAATTTATGGCCTCAATAAGTTGATAAACTTTGAATAGTGACAAAAATACCAGTTTTCACTAAGAAAAAACATTACAAAACTAAATTATAGTTTTGTAACCTCCTTGATGGTTTCATAGTGTTTATTTCCATATAGAGTTGGTTTTTCAATAGCAAGACTACATAAAATGGTAGTTTTACCCACATGTATAAATAATTTAGTAGTATAAAATGATAATCATCAGTTATTAAACATTTATAAGAGGCAAATGAAGGTAAAGAAGCTGTCAAAGAGTCAAATAAATCTATACAAATATTTGAAATGGGTAGAGTGGTAAGATTAAAGACATTAAAGAGTTATAATTATCTCCAAGTTAGATCCAAGAGATTTTTTGGATATTGTTCTCTTAAAAAAATTTAAATAGAGCTTCTTCAAGTCTAAGAGAGATAAGAATATTATTCATTTATTATAATAGGTCTATAGATGAAAATGTGAGTGTGAATGTGAAGTTTATAAGCTTCATAATACTTTAAAATGAATGACTATCATAATGTGTTTCTATTTCAAATCTAAGTAGGCTTATTTAAAGTATGCCCATGTGTGAATATTAATCCAAAAAGCATGATATAAAAGGTTTTACTTCATTTTAATCCTTCACCACAATTTAAATAATTGGTATAAGGAAAGATACTTCCTTGCTAGTTTGTGTGAGTGAGAAACTCTTGTATTATTTTATTGTAAGTTTAAAAATAAAAGTCTACTTGAGTTATTTTTAAGTTCTAAAAGAGAATATTACATAAGATAGAGGATTATATTTTTTAAAGTTTGAGAGGAATCCTATAAGTGTATATAAAGTGTAAAAGGATCTTGTTTTAACATATTTAATACTATGAAAGATAATCCTATTTTTGGAGAGGATATGACATACAAAAGAGGAAGAACACCAAGAGTATAAGACTTCATAGATATGTTTAGGGAAATCTAAGAAAGATTAGATATGATAGAGACTACACAAAGTCAAAAGGTTTTTGTAGTTGTAAGTGAAGATGAATAAGAATAAATTTTCGAGGTGTTGATATCCATATAATAAATTTTTAATGATTTATAGAGAGGAAATGAAATAAAATAAAAGAGATGGATAAAGGTGGAGGTGAAAAAATAGAGGTAAGTCCACTTGTAATGTTGATTTGTTTTTTGGTAAATAGATCCCATAAAAGCTCATGAAATTGATAGTAGAATAATAAATGTATTTTTTAAGAGAAGTGTGATGAAGTACAAAATAGTGTAAAGGTTTCATATAAGAAGATATGTAAGAGTGAAGTTGTGTATTATAAATATATCCAATAGAAGAGATAAAATAAATGAAATAAGGTGAGAAATTGGGAACATATGGTTTCCATGTTAATTAGTCATGTTTTTCACCCAAAAATGCAAAGTAGATTGGTTGAATAAAGTTAATATATTGATGTTTAAGAGAGAATTGATTTTTTAGAAAGATAATGTGTATATAAAGTCTAAGATGATCTTGTTTTAACATATTTAAGATTTTTAAATATAATACCATTTGTGGGGAGGATATGACATTAAAAATAGGAATAACACCAAGCATATAACACTTCATAGATATGTTGAGGGAAATCTAAGCAAGATTAGATATGATGGAGACTACACAAAGTGGGGAATTTTTTGTAGTTGTAGGTGAAGATGAATAAGAATAAATTTTTGAAGTGTTGATATCCATATAATAAACATTTGATTATTTAGAGAGAGGAAAATAATAAAATACAAAATATAGATAGAGGTGAAGGTGAAAAAAAGAGGTAAGTTCACTAGTAATGTTAATTTATTTTTTGGTAAATAGAGCCCATAAAAGCTCATGAAATTGGTAGTGGAGTAAGAGATATATATTGAGTTATTTTTTAGTATTAATCCAAAATTAATGGTATAAGAGGTTGTCCTTCATTTTAATCCCTTACCATAATTTTAATAATGGGTATAAGGAAAGATATTTCCTTGCTAGTTTGTGAGAGTGAGAAACTCTTGTATGATTTTATTATAAGTTTAAAAATAAAAATATGCTTGGGTTGTTTTTAATTTATAAAAGAGAATATTACATATGATAGAGGATTATTTTTTTTAAACTTTTTAGAGGAATCCTATAAGTATAGATAAATTGTAAGAGGATCTTGTTTTAACATATTTAATGTTGTGAAATATAATTCCTATTTGTGGAGAGGATATGGCATGAAAAAGAGGAAGAACACCAAGAGTAGAAGACTTTATAGATATGTTGAGGGAAATCTAAACAATATTATATATGATGGAGACTACAAAAAGTGGAGAAGCTTTTGTAGTTGTAAGTGAAGATGAATAAGAATAAATTTTGGAGGTGTTGATATCCATATAATACAATTTTGATGATTTGGAGAGAGGAAAATAAATAATTTACAAGAGACAAATAAAGGTGAAGGTGAAAAAAAATAGGTAAGACCAATGTAATGTTGATTTATTTTTTGGTAAATAGATCCCATAAAATCTCATGAAATTGATAGTAGAGTAATAAATGTATTTTTTAAGAGAAGTGTGATGAAGTACAAAAGAGGGTAAAGGGTTTAACCAAGAAGCTGTGTAAGAGTGAAGTTGTGTATTAGAGAGATATACAATAGAAGAGACAAAATAAATTAAATAAGGTGAGAAATTGGGAACATATGGTTTCCATGTTAATGAGTCATGTTTTGCACCCAAAAATTCAAAGTAGATTGGCTGAAAAAACTTAATATATTGATGCTTAAGAGATAATTGATTTTTTGGAAAGATAATGTGTATATAAAGTGTAAGAAGATCTTACTCTAACATATTTAAGGTTGTGAAATATAATCCTATTTTTAGGGATGATATGACATGAAAAAGAGGAATAACACCAAGAATATAAGACTTCATAGATATATTGAGGGAAATCTAAACAAGATTAGATATGATGGAGACTACACAAAGTGGATAAGTTTTTGTAATTGTAAGTGAAGATGAATAAGAAGAAATTTTGGAAGTTTTGATATCCATATAATGAATTTTTGATGATTTGGAGAGAGGAAAAGAAATAAAATACAAGAGATAGCTAAAGATGAAGGTGAGAAAAAAGAGCTAAGTTCACTTACAATAGTGATTTATTTTTTGGTAAATAGAACCCATAAAATCTCATAAAATTGATAGTGGAGTAAGAAATATATATTTTTAAGAGAAGTGTGATGAATTACCAAAGCAGGTAAAGGTTTCAACCAAGAATATGTTTAAGAGTGAAGTTGTGTATTAGAGAGATATCCAATAGAAGAGACAAAATAAATGAAAGAAGGTGAGAAACTAGGAACATATGGTTTCCATGTTAATGAATCATGTTTTAAACCCAAAATGCCAAGTAGATTGGTAAAAAAATGTTAATATATTGATGCTTAAGAGATAATTGATATTTTTTAAAGATAATATTAGAGTAAGGTTTTCATGTGATAATCCTAAGTCTATTTTTAAAAATAAAAAATGAGAAATAAAGATGTGATGATCCTATAGATGAAGAATTCTCATGGGAGAGGATGTGTAGGTGATAGATTGTTTAGTGGAAGAATGAGACCTTGTATTGGATGATAGGAGATCATTTTATATCTCTAATAACTATTAATATGTATAATTATTCTTGACGAGTTAAATTAATGTATTTGTTTTTTCTCTTTTTCATGGAAGGAAGTTGAGAATAACTCAGGAAAGTTACATATTTCCTTGAAAGAAAAAATACAAGTGAATTAAAAGGATATCAGAGAAGAATTTCAAGTTTCCATAAAGGAAAAAATAGAGGTCGATGAAAGGAAAGTTAATGGAAACAAAAAAATATGGATGAACACCATACATGTGTAGAGGAATAAAATAAAGATAACAATGAGGAGATGATGTCGATAGATGTTATTAAGTATGGGAATTTGATATTCCATCATGTGATTAAAAATTATGTTCAAAAAATAATGGATAAGAATCGAGAAACATGTATATGATGCATGATGAAGATGTTGGAGAAGTGTTTTTAGGAACTCTTGATTCCCTAGTTTTTTTTAATCAATATGAAATTACACCAATGGAAAGGTTTCAAAAGAAGATTAAAAAGATTGGCTTAGTCCATCATGCTCATATTCATAAGAAAAAATATAAGACGTGGGATAAGGGGATACTATTACGATAATTCTTGAATAAATGATTGGTAAGTACATGACATCAATAATGGATTGTATTAAGTTAACATGGAAACAATAGATCATGGGAACTTAAGCATTCAATTGGAATTCATTTGGAGTAGTTAGATATGGGATATAATATTATCACAATATATATTGGAAGATGTTGATAAGAAAAAGAGCATTATCAATAGTATATTGGTGCATAGAGAAAGGTATGCATTAAATATCCATTTTGAGAGATGGGTAGAGTGTGAAATGGTGAAAGATAAATCTTATAACTTGTTTATAAAATCTGATCTAAATATAATTTTGAAAAGGCAAGAGGAATAATGTCACTCATTTTACATAGATGAAAATAATGAGATGGAGTTGGTGGATTTGTTTCTACCAAGGATGTTGAAGGATGAAAGTGGTGTTGCATATGTGGGAGCACCCCATATAGGTATTGTATGTGAGACTATTATTATTTGATGTATACATTGTTAAAATATGGAAGAGGGTAGTGCAACGTTATTTTCACATGACATGGATGCAACATAAAACAAGGTAAATGAAGGAGAATACAAAAATATTTGATATAAATAGTATGAGAATGGAAGAAGATAATAATGAGGTGAAGTAGTTGAGATTATTATCAACCTATGTATGTGTATAAAAGTATGAGGTTGTAATATAGATATAATTAGAAGATTATGGAATTGAAAATATGTATCTACAAGAATTATAAGCATGTCATGAATAATATAAAGAGGATGATGAGAGTTGAGTTGGGATAATTTTACATAGGGATATGGATGATATTTTTTAAGAAATCATGAAGACTAAAATTGGATAAGAATATGATGTTGAAATAGAGGTAATAGAGTCATTTGACATAAAATAATTTGGATAGTTAGAGAGGATAATACATTTACTAGCTTATAGATAACATTGGACAATATTAGTAATTATTTTAATTCCCAAAGGTATGTTGAAATACTTTCAAATAAATCTAGGAAATAATAAATGAAGTATGAGTCAAAGGATTTTATAAATTTGATTTTTTTAATCTAAAAGAGGAGATGAGATTAGATAGATGTGGTTTTTTAAGGAAAATGAAGGATTATGAAATGATGGTGGTGAGGAATTTATGGTGGTGGTGGACGGATATAGGTGGGGAAAATCCTATAATAGAGTGGATAAAGATAAATATATCTCATTCGAGGTGGTTATATATTAGTGGGCATGATCCTAGAATGGAAATTAAAATGCAAGAAGGATCATATTGGTTTAGGTGGTGATACATAGTTGGAATTGATCCCTCATGAATATGGTAAAGGAATTACAACACCATTGGGTGGAGGTGGATTGATTATGTCCAAATAGTGAGTAATAAAAAATATAAGCCTTTGGTAGATGTGGATGGGATACACTATGTTTTATCTCATAAATGAGGAAATAAAGAGTGAAGATAATTAGAAGATGAAGTATTTGAAACCAACAAAAAGACAGAAAGGAAGAGAAAACATGAAAATCAACTAGAGTATCTAGTGTTTTAAAATGGTGTTCCATCATCATATATATCAATGGAGAAATAGTCGTTTTAATTTTTTTCCATCCATGTCCCCAATCTAACATTTTATTTACCTTATATTTTTTATGCATACTCACCCAAGGTGAATAAGCAATCTTACATCAACCAAAAATAGTAGTTATGTAATCATGTGGTCTGATTGCTTTGGTTATTATGTTGGTATGGATAAGATGATCTAATATGAATTTTTATTTATCCAAAAATTGAGTATAACCATATAAATTATATAAGGATCAGTTTTAAAAATATATATGGTTTAAACAAAGTTCATTGAGTTTCTCAACCATCAATACAATCCTAGAAGTTGATGTGTTTATTGAAGGGATAAAATGAATAGGTTGTAGTGTGGAATATATTTTTTTATTATAAAAAATTCACATATATGTGAATGTTATTTAATATTATTTTTCCCACTTAAATTTAGTGCTCTCTAAAAAATCAACTCATTTCGAGTCTGTATGAAAATGTTGTGGCCTCAAAAAGTTGGTAAAATTTATGTAGTGATAAACTTGCTAGTCCACACTAAGTAGAGGTTTAAAAACATTAAGTGATAGTTTTAAAACTTCCCTAGTGGTTTTTAATCTACCAGTATACATATATTTTTTGTTTCCAAACCTTTATGATGACTTTGTAACCATTATGAAAGTTTCATAACCATTGTATTGCATAAAGTGATAGTTTCACCCATGTGAACTATAAATAGAAAGTAACACTCTAGAATGATGAGTCATTAGTTCCTAAATATTTATAGGAGGAAAATTAAGGTGGATAGGAAATACAAGAGTAATATTAATTCAAATATAAATTTATAATGGGTATAAGGACAAGATTCAAGACATAAGAGAGTGAGAGTTAACTCCAAGTTTGCTCTAAGAGAGTTTTGGGAGATTGGTTTCTCAGATAAAAACAAAGAGGGGGATTATTAATGTGTTTTAATAAAACTATAAATAAAAATGTGAATAATGAGATATTTTTAAAACTTACAAATTAATGAAAATCAGAGTGTGTTTATGTTTCATGTTTGAGTAAGGTACTTGAAAGTGTGTCCATGTGTGAGTGTTAATCCAAGAAGACTAGTGTACAAGTTTGTCATTCATTATACCCCATCACCATTACTAAAAAAAATTTATGTAGGAAGGGGAAGGGGATTCATAAGAACATGATCCATATGTGGAAAACCTAGACATGGAGCACATTGTTATCCTCAGGTACATAGTTAAGGTGGAAAAATATTGATAGTTGGCTTCCTTATTACACATGGAGATGAATAAATCATTTTATATGCATATATTTGTCAATATACATAGTGTGTATAATATATAATGGTGAGAAGGGTGATGTTTGAATCCAATTATAGAGGAAAATAAACTATCATAGAGGAAGATCCTCTTCTAAATATTAATAAAATTAGGAGGTAAGAGTTGCAAGATAATTATAGATAATGGAAACACATAATGTTTTCTCATGTGATATGGTATAAATATTTTATTTTAATAAGGTAGTGCACCCAAACCATTATAAGGTATACTGGTTACAAAATGGCCATAATATTTTAGGTGTTGTGAAATTTTAGATAGTTACATACCAAGATGAAGTCTGGTAAGATGTGATGCTAATGGATGGGTGTCATTTAATTTCAGGGATATTATGTAAATTTGATAGTAAGGCCATATATTATGTAGTATAAAATATATATTACCTAGAAAAGGAATTGAAGAGTTCATTCCAAGTCTATTGAATGAAAATGAGTAAGGAATAGACAATTTTTTTACATGCACAAAATGATGTTGTCATGGAAATATTTAATAAATTATGTAAGACAAGTTAAGGAATTCTATGTGATTATTCACAATCCAACATAATAATATCTTGAAGGAACAAAGCAAGAAAAGGAAATATGTACACATAATTAGAGGTTCTATTTTATGAGTTTATAGAGATTATTTTGAGTAATCAACATAATGGATTACAAGTGATACAAAGAGTTAGTTATCATATGATCCAATCTATAGATAAAATATTCCAAAAAAGGTTATATAAAAATTGGTGGTTGAAGAGGATGAAGGTGTGCAAAGGAATGTGTAAGAGTTACTAGATATGTGGATAATCAGGGAGAAATTAATCTTGTGCATAGTACTTATAGTATTGGTGACAAATACTGAAGGATATAGGTGCATATGCATAGACACATGAGCATTAAAAATATAAAAATCAATTATAGGTTTGCATTTCCATGCATGAATGACCTGATGGATTACTTAAGTGGGGTACAATATTTCACAAATATAGTTTTTAAGAGTGGGTATCACCAAATCAAAATTAAGTAAGGTGATGGATGGAAACCCACATTTAAGATGAATGAAGGGTTGTATAAATGGTTTATTTTGGCATTTAGGGTGACAAATTCACCAATAAAATTCATAAGGCTCATGAATGAATTGTTAAATACATTGTTAGGTAAGTTTTTCATTCTATACCTAGATAATATTTTGGTGTTTAGTAGAACAAAGGAGGAATACTTAACACATTTTATAAGTGTGTTTCAATGTTTGAAAGATGAGAAACTTTTGATAAATGTGAAGAAGTATAGCTTCATGAAGTAGAAGCCCATGAACATAGGCTTTTAGATATCCCAAAAATGTTTGACAATGGATATAAATAAAGTGTATGACATTATTGAGTATCCATTTTTGAAGAGAATTCTTGAAGTGTGATTACTAAATGGACTAGTTATATTCTAGAGGATGTTCATAAACAAAAATTAATTGGATGTGTACGAAGATCATGGAGGTGATGAGTAAGATATCACAAGAATTAAATATTGACCACAAAATCTGATGTAGTTTATATTATTTGAATAATAAAGTGACATAAAAAATATTATTGGTGTTAATAAAATTACATAAGGTATTTCAAGTGAATCATACTAAAACTAGTCAAAAATTTGGAATAATTTTGAGAAAATAGGGTAGGCTGATAGCTTAATTTTATGATAATTTAAATTACACAAAGATGAAATGTTTAGTTTGTGACCAATATTTTCATTCCAAATTTAAGTTCTCAAGAAGTGGAGACATTTCTTGTTGCCAAATGAGTTTGGGTTGTATATAAACCATAAAGTGTTAAGTTTTTCAACAATCAAGGAAAGTTGAATTAATGATACATGAATTTAATTGATTTTAAGTAGAGTTACTCATTTGTGTTGAAAGAAAGAAGTAGAAAATGAAACAAATTTATAGATACATTTACTATAAGGATTTTATTGTTGAATGAAATGTGAGTGTATGACAATAGATTTAATTTGATATATATATATATATATATATATATATATATATATATATATATATATAAAACATGAATATATATATATATATATATAACATAAATATTATTGAAATTTATGGAATGGATGAAAATAACTAATGATTTTTTATATGATGTCATGGCTATATTATTTTGGGAAAGAAGAATTTTTTTCAATGGAGTGAAATTGTGCATAACAAGGGGGTCAAAACGTGAAAATTTGATAAAGGAGAAGCATAGTGAAACTTTGGAAAGAAATTATTGAAGTGAAAATACATTACTAAAATTGACATTACTTTAATTTTGTCTAATTATGGGTATAAAATGTTTAAACATATGTGCATGAGTGCATATTATTCCATTTTCCAAAGGGTAAGAGTCCAAATGTATGGGCATATAAACTGATGCTCATTCCATATAAATATTTGGATAACATTAGCATGGAATTTATGATAGTACTTATAAGAAAATAGAGGTGAAATGATTTAATATTTTTTATGGTGGATATATTTTTTTTAAAGTGTTTTTTATTGCATGAAAAAAGACAATTGATGTAATGAGCATTGCCAATGTAATTTCCAAATAAGTGGTGAAGTGATGAATATTCCTTCTCAGTAATAGGCCTTTTATAGCCTTGCCTCATGAGGGGTGTCATCCACTCAAAAAATATTCTGGAAAAGAAATTTACATGTCTCTCTGGACAAACCTGCTCCCCACCTGGCAGAGGTTCATACTCTGCTAAAGTTACAATAAAATCTTCATTCTCAATAGGAACGTACCCTGAATAAGGGACCAAATTGGGAACGTAAAATAGCAATAATATGCAAAATACAGCCTGGCATAAGATCTCACTAATATACAAATATAGAACAGACTTGTCATAGTAGTCTTTCAGAGTGAGGACAAATTTGAAAAATGTAGATTCTCCAACGAGGACATAAATGACTCCAAATCAGATATACTAGTGAAACTCCCTTATATAGACTTTTAGTTTCAATGCAGAGTAATGCCAGCATAGTGCACCAAGTGACACTCTCAACTAGCAATGTTACAAACTCAAATGGTGCAAGGGAACCCTGCTATAAAAAAAGACCACCTCTGCAATTTCTCTAACAATTGTTTATATTAATGCATCTTATTCATGTGTTGTCTATTACACAGCCATGCCCTTATCTAAATATGAAACAATAGGAACTTTTCTGAAAGTGGCCCTTATCCACCTTGGCACTACTTTGATTAAGCTTGTCTACCTTGCAACATTCCTCCAAGTATCAGATGATGACAATTGTGATCCATACCACGAACTACTTAAGGCATTCATAGGATTCATAGATGTGACTGGTTTGTATTTTGCACTCACACAATTAACACATAAAAATATTTCACAGAATCACAATTCCAAGTGATTGGTCTTTGGGTAGTTGCTCTGAAACAACCGATCTTCATTCTACAGAACATAAGCATTCAAATCGACATCGCAGGATACAATTGTCAGCTGCCCAAACACATGGGACGTGAAAATCTTACTGAATCATTTGCAATGGTTTTGAAGAAATGTGCCTAGGGAGACCATGTGGAATGCACACTCGTTCTCTTTACATGGATATAGATTTAGGTGCTCTCATTGATCTGCAGGGACTGGATGGTACGGCCTGGAAGTGGACCCCCGACCTCAATATATTTCGGTGAATATCAAAACACTGGCCTGAGGCTCGAACTTCACAACATATCAAATAGCCTGGTTGTCATCTTGTGATGAATGGCTCTTAGCACTTTCATGAAGAAGGAGCTCATCACCAAAACTGCACTGAAGAACAATAATACAGATAGGGAATAAAACTCTATTTTAATGCCATTACTAAAATCATTTCTAATGGCATCATCATTTGTATTGAAAAACAAGCTTGCAAGATCATTATAGTGACTGGATCACACTAGAACATTTAGGTATTTGTAGGACATGATTCATCCAATCATACAGGGCAAGATGTACATTTAGCAAGCCATCGTAGTCCAAAGGTGCAACAAGAGGTAATAATAGACACAATGCAAGTAAGAGCCACCTTGAACACAGGACCCCTCTCATTTATGAAAAACCCATGCAAATCTGGTTGTCAAAACATTATATTTACTATATCCACCTTTCTCTACATTCCTCTTTCCTTCTACGTACCTCTCCTCTGTCCTCCTCCTTCTCTTCTCCCTCTCTGAGTCCTGACTCCTCTTTCTTCTCCTCTATATTTTAATTTTTCTTATTTTTCTATATTTTGGGATTAAAAACCTCCTCCAAACCTCGACGCCAAACTTGGCTTAAGGAAAACAAAATACAGTTTTTCAATTACAACATACTAAGGTTGAAACCATTTCAACTATTCCTCCATTATTCCCTCAACAACCCAGCAATTACCTTTTTTACTTTTACTTTTTTTACATTTATTCCTCCTTAGATAACATTTGAGAGGTAAAATAAAATAATTTTAAATTCGTTGCAGATGCTCCTGCATCATAATCTCCCTCTAGAAAAGATTTGAACCTTAGTTCAAATGAACTGCTGCCTCCATGTACTAGTCTCCACTATATGCCTGGATCCCAAGGTCTTGTTGTCAATGATAATGCTTGAATTTGTCTTTGCTGGTATTTGCCTTTCATCTTGCTTTTCTTCCTCTTTAGATATGTCCTTCTTCTCATTTCTTTTTCAGTTGCCAGCTCCTGCTTCCATGCTTCTTCATCTTCATACATGTCTTCTTGATCTTCTTGCTTCAAAAATTTGTCTATTGAACTATGGACTTCATTCATCTCCACAATTTTAACACCTACATTAAAAACATCAAAAGCAACCTTAGTAAAAAAACATTGAGGCCATGAAGCCTCTTGGCTGCCTCCATGCTCTTGTTTCTTGACCAAAACTACCTTGGTCTCATTGCTTTGCTCTTGTCTTGTTCCACTCTTCCCAATGTTGCCTTCACCATGGCTTGTACCTTTACACAACTCTCTTGGAGGATTCAAAAACTCTTCTATCCTCTTCAACTCTTCACACAACACAAGCTCATCCAAATCTTCATGTCCTATATCAAACTTAGGACCAGATTGTCTTTCATCCTCTATAATTACATTCATCCACTTTATAGTTTCTTCATACAAATCAGCTTCTTCATCAACATTAGTTTATTCATCATAACAATTGCAGTATTCATACCTTCTTTTTCCTTGCTTTCTTCAATCTCTGCTTGAAGCCATCTTTTTTGTTCTCCTACATACTTTCTCCTTTTCTCATCATCCATCCCTTTGGAGGTCTCTCCTTGCTGCATATTAGTCCTTATAGCCACTCTCCATTCCTCTTTTTCCATAAACATATCATTAAATGATTCAAACAAATCATTATCCCATTTATTGCAAGTAATTGACTTACCTTTCCATGTACTTGTGTCATCCTTTACCTTCCTCCATTGATTTCTTGGTGTTGATGTCTCAACACTCACATCTTCTTCACTCTTAGCCTTCTTAGGCACCCATGCTTGTTTCTTCTTCTTATCAATTGACTTCTCAAGCCATTTAGGCATCCTATAACCATGTTCTTGTGATACTACTGAAAAAACAACTTTGTTTTTCCTTTTATTCTCTTGCACACTTACATTCATATTAGGAATATGAGAAAAATCAATCTTATAGGGTAAACTTGCTTGCTTGCTTGCTTGTTGCTTGCTTGTGTGCTTCACCATCCACTTAGGCATTATGTAGCCATGATTGACTGCTTTGTGTGAGGACTTCATCTTCCTCTTGCCTCTTCTAACCTATGTACTAATATCTTCATGCTCACAATAACAATCAAAATCAGCACTTAACACTTCATTTACCTCTTTGATAGCTTGTTCCACGGAGCAATCTTTCTCTTCCTTTGTGCTTGGCTGTCCTCTTTCTTCTTCTTGGCCTTCAATGGCATCTTGGAATTCAGCTTCATCTTCCACTTCTTCCCTTGCTTGTATAGGTTCTTCAACACCTCCATTATGCATTAACCAATGCATCTCTTCTTCTTTATCAACAACAACAAACTCTCTTCTCATTCCTGCAAATTCACTTGTGCACTTGGTGTCTTCTCTTGCACCAATCTCTTCACTCTCCAAGGCCCTTCTCTTGACCTTCATAAGGCTATTCATACCTACATTTATCCACTCAAAAACACCATTAAATACAAAAACAAGAGACCATAATGTCTCCATGAGTATCCTCATCATCAACACTCTCATCTTCTCAAGTGCTCTTCCTGGCACTTCATCTTTTCTTTCTTCTTCTCTCTTGTTCTCCTCAATGAGAACCTTCTTCACAACTTCTTCCTCTTGCTGCTCACTTGGCAAACTTTTTACCTTATTCAAGCCTCTATGGGCTTCTCTCTTCATGGCAATCTTCTTTTGCCTTCTTCTCCTCTTCCTTAGGAGATCTATTGGCCACTTCAACCTTTTCTTTATTGGCCATACCCATGCTTGCTTATCCATCTGCATCCAAGACTCATATTCATCTTTAATCTTAGCTAACTCTCTCTTCAAATTAGTAATTTCTTTATCAATTACAAAACTGTCCATACCTTCGATGCTTGCTTTCCTCTTGCTACCCTCATATACCTTGCTGCTCTGTAGTGCCTTCAACAACACTTCCATCTCTGAGATCTTCACCCAAGTCTTTTCGACCTTGGTATCTTGATCCCTTGTCTCACCCAATCCTTTCCTCCTTGACTGGTGTTTTGACAATCCCCTTGATCTCACCTAGGCCTTTTGCATCCTAGTCTTTTGATCCTCTTTTCTCAATCCTGCAACAACTCTTATACAACACTTCATCAAATATAAATCACAAATCCAAGCTTACCTTGCTTTGGATCTTCACTAAGCCTTCCTTGGCTTCTTCTTCTCTTAAGCCTCAATGGCTTGGCTGCCTTTCTCTTCACTTGTTTACTTCTCAAAAACAAATCTTCAAACCATAGACTTTAAACTGAATATTAAATCTTTACTCATACCTTTCCTCCAACAGAGTCTTCTAGTGCTGTCTCCTATTGATCCCTTTGCCAAATCCCAAGAGCTTCAAGCTCTGATACCAAATGATGAATATTCCTTCTTAGTAATAGGTCTTTTATAGCCTTGCCTCATGAGGGGTGTCATCCACTCAAAAAATATTTTGGAAAATAAATTTGCATGTCTCTTCGGGTAAACCTGCTCCCCACCTGGCAGAGGTTCATACTCTACTGAAGTTACAGTAAAAGCTTCATTCTCAACAAGAACATACCCTAAATAAGGGACCAAATTGGGAACGTAAAATAACAACAATATTCAAAATACAGCCTGGCATAAGATCTCACTGATATACAAATATAGAATAGACTTGTCATAGTAGTCTTTCAGAGTGAGGACAAATTTAAAAAATGTAGATTCTCCAACAAGGACATAAATGACTCCAAACCAGATATACCAGTGAAACTCCCTTATATACACTTTTAGTTTCAATGCAGAGTAATGCCAACATAGTGCACCAAGTGACACTTTCAACTAGAAATGTTACAAACTCAAATGGCGCAAGGGAACCCTACTGTAAAAAAAAAACTACCTCTACAATTTCTCTAACAATTGTTTATATTAATGCATCTTATTCATGTGCTGTCTATTACACAGCCACGCCCTTATCTGAATATTAAACAATAGGAACTTGTTTGAAAGTGGCCCTTATCCACCTTGGCACTACTTTGATTAAGCTTGTCTACCTTGCAACATTCCTCCAAGTATCAGATGATGACAATTGTGATCCATACCATGAACTGCTAAAGGCATTCATAGGATTCATAGATGTGACTGGTTTGTATTTTGCACTCACAATTAACACACAGAAATATTTTGTAGAATCACAATTCCAAGCGATTGGTCTTTGGGTAGCTGCTCTAAAACAACCGATCTTCATTCTACAGAACATAAGCATTCAAATTGACATCACAGGATACAATTGTCAGCTGCCCAGACACATGGGACGTGAAAATCTTGCTAAATCATTTGCAATGGTTTTGAAGAAATGTGCCTGGGGAGACCATGGAGAATCCACACTCGTTCTATTTACATGGATATAGATTTAGGTGCTCTCATTGATCTGCAGGGACTGGATGGTGCGGCCTAGAAGTGGACTGCTGACCTCAATATATTTCAGTGAATATCAAAACACTGGCTTGAGGCTCAAACTTCACAACATATCAAATGGCCTAGTTGTCATCTTGTGATGAATGGCTCTTAGCACTTTCATGAAGAAGGAGCTCATCACTAAAACTACACTAAAGAACAATAATATAGATAGGGAATGAAACTCTATTTTAGTGCCATTACTAAAATGATTTTGAATGGCATCATCATTTGTATTGAAAAACAAGCTTTCAAGATCATTATAGTGACTGGATCACACTAGAACGTTTAGGTATTTGTAGGACATGATTCATCCTATCATATAGGGCAAGATGTACATTTAGCAAGCCATGGTAGTCCAAAGGCGCAACAAGAGGTAATAATAGACACAATGCAAGTAAGAGCCACCTTGAACACAGGACCCCTCTCATTTATGAAAAAATCATGCAAATTTGGTTTTCAAAACATTATATTTATTATATCCACCTTTCTCTACATTCCTCTTTCCTTCTACGTACCTCTCCTCTATCCTCCTTCTCTTCTCCCTCTCTGCGTCTTGACTCCTCTTTCTTCTCCTCTATATTTTAATTTTTCTTGTTTTGCTATATTTTGGGATTAAAAACCTCCTCCAAACCTCTACGCCAAACTTGGCTTAAGGAAAACAAAATACAATTTTTCAATTACAACAACATACTAAGGTTGAAACCATTTTAACCATTCCTCCATTATTCCCTCAACAGCCCAGCAATTACCTTTTTTACTTTTACTTTTTTTACATTTATTCCTCCTTAGATAACATTTGAGAGGTAAAATACAATAATTTTAAATTTGTTGCAGATGCTCCTGCATCATGAAGCTACATGGACTATTTTGCAACATGGTGTTAGATTGAGATAAAACATTTATGCAGAATTTATTTATTTCACATTGTGGAAGAGGTTGAAATTTTTTTTAATTTATAGACACCATATATGAGTTATATGACATCTTAGTCTTGTACACTTGGAAAGTACATATCTTGTTTATTCCTCTCAGTTCTAGACATTTCCTGTTATTGAAAGTCTCACATATAATATCACTATGTGATCATGG
>JARHVA010002974.1:835000-852500 GCA_037957365.1 Torreya grandis
AATTCCAAAATGGCCAAATTCATAGTTATATTATTCAAATACACATTTATGGAAAAAATTATTTAAGTTGGTAACATTATTATAAATAGTTTGAACATGAGATAGATATAAGGTGCATATGTTATGAAATGTACACCTAATATTTCAAAATCAAATCAACTTCTGATTTCAAACATTTCTATGGATTATCATCACCCACCAAGATGGACTTTTATGGATTGTATTAAGTTAATCTACTACATTAGTTGATTCATTTTTGGTATTATTGAGGTGATTAAATCACTCAAGATTTCCAAGTTTATAGGTTATAATTTATTACATTATCCAACCTTACCAAATTTATAGTGGGAGTTGACTTGGTTCACTCACACTCGCTAGGGTATAACTATGATTAGGTTCTATGGTTGATCTAATCTCAATTTTTAGTTGGTAACTCATATTTTATCCAAGGTTTAGTAAATGTGTCCTCTAATATTCCTTTATCCCTATATATATTCAACTCTTCAATTTTTACATCTTTCCTAATCTTAGATCTATGTTCATAATGTTAAATCTTTTCAAATTAAATTTCCAATAGGCAAGGTGGTTACATTGATAAATAGTTATTCTCATAAAACTTTATTTATTTAAATTTAAATCATTTAAAATGATTTAAATTTAATATTATACTAATTATATACGATAACATCTATTGGTTACATGTTAGTCACCAACAAAGTATTGAATTTGGGTTGACACAAAGGTAAGGTGTCATATGGACACCTATGTATGAATTTATTCTCCTTTAAACTAAAAATATCATTACTAAATTCAAGGGAGGGATTTAGGCATTGTTTATGAATTATATAACACCTTATTATTGTACACTTGAAAAATACAAACCTTGATTTTTCCTCTCAATTCTAGACCTTTACTTCTACTGAAAGGATCACATATACTATCTCTTTATGTTCATTAATTATCTATTAGTCTAATCAATGTCATTTTGATGACCCAAACTTTTTATCCTTAATGTAATTATTTAAACATACTTATCTTACATATTTGAAATTTTTGGACCTGTATCTAATTTTTTGCATCTCAGACACTTACATCCCAGTCATATGCCTATGTCGATGCAAGTATCTTTACCCAATGCAAGTGTATAGTTCCCTGAAGTCATTAAAATTGAAAATGAAATGTATACCTATAGTTCACATAAGTTATTTTATGTGAGATAATATCCAAAGGGATTTGTATAAATACATGATCAATCCTCATTCATTTCTCACCTAGCAAAGACCCAAAAATATCACACCTTCTCACAGGTCAATGATAAAAAATCATTCAATTGATAAAAATCTTCCTTATTATATTATACTTCTATATCAATCATATGGAAACAAACCTAAAGTTCTAAATTATTGAAGGACTATGTCATGATTTCTATTTCTCAAGTTACAATCTAGGTCACTATCGTACTTGTTTTCCACATACTATACCCTTGTGCACATAAAATCCAAGATATTAAGGGTGAACTACCTTAGTCTGAGACCTTCTTTAGATTAGTGTCTATGTAGGAAAAACCCATTTACATAGTGGTATTTTGGGTTAGATCAACATTGTAATCCCACTAACCCATTTTTTTACAAAACCACTATGAAGATGGAGAAATAGGGTTTTTCGATATGACAATGAGAGATAGCCCATGATCTATATCTAAGAACACTAGACTGCAGGTGACAAAGAACCTAGAATATTATAATTAGTTGGATCTAGATATAATAAGTATTATTTATAAGATACCTACATCCATGTTAGATAGAAACATCGATGCACATGTCTGAGGTTGACACAAGTGTCTAAAGATACATAAGTCAAATTTATAGAATTTGAGGATTGATCTAAAATCCTTTTCCAATATGCTTCCTACTTTTTCTAGATTCATATGTATATTAGCATCAAAACCAACTAAATATTTTGTTTTCATTATCATTAAAATATCTGGCATGACTATAATTTCCATTTTTAGTATATCTTAGCTTTATGAATTCAATGCATGTTTTATCTCAAATTTTTAATTATTAATTTAATTAGAGATAGTATACCATCCTTGTGCCCTAGGTTATCTCTACCCATTTAACCATATATTCCCTAACCTATATTTTAGGTTTAAACATAATTTTAATTCACAATACAAGTCAGATTAATGGAGAAGTTGAAGTTATGAACAATTTTTTTTTAACTTATTGATATGTTTGGTTGTAGATATAAAAATTAATGGGGCATGATATTAATGGAATAATAATTTGTGTAATTTATTCATGTGAATATGATAACTTGGAAAACACCTTTTTAACTTGTGTAATAGTAATCTTAGAGGGTCTGTAGAGATAATAAAAATAAAAGGGGAACATGGAAGAAGTGAAAAATGATAATATTATTAAAAATATATGAGCGAGATACACTAAGAGGTGAATAATAATATTTAAAAAATCTAATAATAATACAAATTATTAGATCCCATTTATGCACCTTCAAAGATAACTAAGAATGTAAGATAAAAAAAACCAATTTCATTCTTGTGTGACCCTAATTACTTATTATCTAAAGAAAATTTAATTTGAGGACAAAAATACAAGAGGTGACCAAATATTTATTGTTATATATCTTCTAGGCCAATAGGATAGACCTTATAATAGTCTAAAAGGTTAAAATTACACACAATAAGATTCAAGGTACATACATTTATGTTGGGCTCTTTCCTTTAAACTGTCATGTCTTTTCACAATTATGCATCTAAATGAATAATATTTCCAACATGCTAGAGCTATGGAATTTCACACAATAATAATTCTCATGTATTCACTTGAATCACACAACTTAAGACTATTTCCTTTTAGTTTTATCATGTGAGGGTGTATTCATTTAATTTCCTAGACAAGGGTGCTTTAACAAGTACTCATTACTAAACTCATCCTTATTCCAATATCTAAATTATCTTGTTCAAAACTTTAATATAAAAATAAAATTAAGTTTGCATAAAATGATGATAGATAATATCAACTCCATTATAACCATAGAAAACTAAACACAAGTATTACATCAACACATGAATCTTTCCATTGTATTCATAAGTGATATTAAAGAGTATAGTGATTACAAATTAATAATAATAAACTCATGAACAACTCATCAATAAAAATACAAATTACATCAAGGGGTATTTATACTTATTTTACCTCAACCAATCCATTATATAATTAAATACAATTAATATGATTCATCAATGATCATCAATAGAATTGAGTCATGGAAGCCATTTACAATAAATTAATATAGACCTGAGCCTATAATCTTATATATTCTATCTATATAATTGATACTCATCATCAATTACCTATGTTCACGTGGTTTAGTGTTGGATTCATGCTTGACTTAGTCTTTTCTACAATTCCTATTAATCACTCCATAATTGTCTCCAATTTTTGTACTTTCTTCATGTCTTACACTAATATCTGAGTCATATGTTCTTAGGTTATCCATGTACCATGATATTTACATAAGGGTAATTGATTCTTATACACCATAGACTCATGCACCATGGGATTCCAAATTGTACCTCTCCATACCACTTGTTACCAAAAAATAATTATCTAAAATAGTCTTCAAATTTGGGGGTCTAGCATTACCCTAAACTAAGCTAATTTTTCATCCCAGATTGTGCATCGTTTTTAGGTCCCTCCATAAATTCATGTCCCATATTTTTGATATTATTCTTCATGAAACCTTAATGTTTAAGTGATTATCTATCTGAAACATGATTTATTCAACAACCTCCTTAAGTTTTTTATCTCCTCAAATTGCTCAAGATAGTCACCTACTTAAATGACCAAATGTTCAATAGATGTAAAAACATCCTTATGAACATCTTCAATCGAGTTTACTTATATTTTAACCTATCCTCAGAGTGATATGAAACTATAATTAAAATCTTGGTAGTGAGTGCTAATTTTATTTTTAATCGCCTCCACATTTTCAAATTCTTTGGTCTACTCAATGCAATATTTTATTAATAAATCATTATTAGCCAATTATTGGCACTAAAGACCCTCTGCTTGATGCCTTACTTCCTAAATATTTTTGATCCATGTCAACTTATTAAAAACCCATCCAATATGAGAATTGTATCACCAAACCTAGTCAAAAATCTCATGCAGACCTCTAGAGCTTCAGTAAATTTTTCTATTAGGCATGTTTGATCATGTTAGGGGCCAGTCTAGTCCTAAAATTTATTCAACAAAAGTTATACTATGGTTTCCAATTTTTCAATTACTTCTTCAATAATGGATACCCCATCTGTAAGTGCTAAATCTTGGTTCAAAATTATCTTATAAAGGGTCAGGGTATTTACTTAAGTCACTATTTGAATCCCCAATTGGTTTTCAAGATTAGCCAACTCCTTCTCAATTTTTATTCTTATGGTGAACTCATTGTGATATAGAGTAACCATTTATAAATGTTTCTTATCGAGTCACCTTACATCAGATTCAGCTAAGCCATTTTACCTATTCATAAAATGAGCAAAATTAAAGAGTGTCATGCTTTCCTATGTTGAGGTGTACATCTAGGGATCTAGCCAAAGTGTGTCTCAAAGTTATATCTCTCCCATTTCTAAAATTAGGATTTCTGATGGTAGCTTAAAATTACATTCTTCATTATATATATCATTATAAAAGGACATATACACTGAGAATGTTTGGTTAAGTCCTTTGGTGAAAAATGTTCCCACATAGATAAATTCTTATATGGTACTCTTTTTTGGTACTGAGCATGTAGGGTCATCATTGTATCAATAGTTTTTGGCCTCTACTACATGGATTTGTCAACTATCTCTTTCCCCTTAGAGGTATCTCACTCAAATATCTCAACATTTGTGTTTTCATTATGGAGACTATACCCAATATCAAGACCACTCATTCTCAATTCTTTTTCTAAACCATCCCTTTCTTCATTAGTGGGATCCTAAATATCCACCTATGCTTCATTAAGGGTTGTTTATTCATGTCATGCTAGTGATGTTATCTTTTCTTGCACTAGGGTGACTTATTCCTCTTGTTCTTCAAAACTCTCTCTTTTTGTTGTTACCTCTAGGGTTGATATCTTTTATTCTAGGTCATTATCCTTAGGCAATAGAGTTTCATGTTTTGATGTAACAACCCCACTAGGTTTGACTTAGAAAAATGTGATAATTGTTTTTCTTTTAATCTACACATTCCTCTATTAGAATTCACCACAAGAATCTAATTAGTTATCCAAATATAACATTCTAAGTATGTTAACTATAAATAAGTATGTGATAACTAATAGTCACTGATAATTGTGAACATAGAAAACACATTAAAATCATTAGATAATGTCTCAATAATAATAAATATAATACAATATACACATATAAGATGCATGGTTCCATAGATCATGAGCTCTTGAACTTTAGTAGCAATGGAAATGATCTAGGTGGATCCATGTACCATTCTATTTTTAAAAAGTCTTCAAATTTTGTTCAAATTATTTACACATCATATAATTCATTGAGAGATTTCTAGTGCTTCTTCTAGAATGAAAAATAGAGTCTAGATGCTCAAGATATAGCTAATTGAATAAATCTTACAACAGGCAAAAAAAGGGGTGTCAAAAGTGACGTGGCACCATTGAAATATGCCAAGTGGACCAATAGACATTTGACACGTGTCAAAATAATTAGGTGCAAAAAAAATTTTGGTTTGGTGTTTTTATTCACATGTTATTTGAGAAATTTTCAAATGTTTACCACTTTGAAACAAGGCACCAAAGGCCAATTTGCACAAGCTACCATGTCACCTGCCACATCACCCCAGCAATCATGCATTGACAAAGTCTAAGTGGCAGCCTAAGTTAGCACCTAAGTCTTAGGCATTTGAAAAGGGGATCAACTTGTCTATTTTAAGCATTGAAAACTATTATTCCCAAAAAATGTGGGACAAAACAAAGTCCAAATGCACCCTAGAAAGAAGGCTGACAATTCCCAAGCACCTAGAAAGGAGGCCAGTAGTTTTGAACCCTTCACCTTTGGAACAAAAGGATAATTCTTTGACCACTTTGGCTATGGAGGTCGAAGTGTTATAAAAGGCATGAAATTATACTTGAATACACATAAGAAGCCAACTGTGTAAGGAGATTTAAGAAGGTTAGAGTCTTATTATTGCTTTATATGGCCTTAGGCCATTATTTTCAGGTCTGAGAGATATAATTATAGGCAAGCAGAGATCAGAAAAGGTGAATTAAAGAATTTTATTGATTTTGGAAGCCATTTTTTACACAAAATTAATGAGAATGGTCCTCACTTTGAATGGACCCAGAGACGTAGGCTATTAAAGTTGAACTCCATTATCAATTACTGGTGATTTCTTATATTTTATCTAATTATTATTATATTCTAATATTCATTTTAATTCTAGTTTTAATTTATTTATACAAAATTAAACAAAAAAAGTGAGAAATTGAAGGATCTCTTAAATGTGAAAAAGTGTTTTTCAGATGTACTACACTTATATTTTCAATTTAAAGATCAGATTTTTGGTATCAAAGTAGTTGTTATTTAACAGTGATTACTAGTGTATGTTGACAAGGTCTAAATCCCAAAAGGGTGAAGGAAAACTCGTTCAGTATAATCCAGAGATTGGTTCAAGGTGTGCTTCAAGGATGGCTGAAGAAGAGATGGAATCTGAATAAGATTTCCACCAAGATTTCATGGACATGAGAATCATGGTTGAGGAACTATACTATGACAAACAAAGGAAATATGAGAATGAAAAAAAAGGTGATTCATGAGAATCAAAAGGTAAAGAAACTGAAAAAATTTCTTCATTGGATGATGGTAAAAAAATTGTGGAATCTCTCCCTTCACTAAAATTGGATATTAAGTTTGAATTACCAATGTTTAATGGTGAAGTTAATGCTAAAAAGTTGGATAATTAGGTCAAGCAAATTGAAGTTTATTGTAGATTCCAAAATATTATAGGGGATGAGTCAAAAATTCATTTGGCTACTCTTCTTATGGGAGGCACAACTCTCATCTAGTGGGAGAGTAAGTTGAAGGAAGCTGAGCTTCAAAAAGGTAACTCAATTTATACTTGGAATGAATTTATTGAAGAACTCAAAAATCAATTCTATCCTTTAGGCTATATGCAACAAGCCATGATGGATTGGCAAAGTTTCAGACAAGGAAAAGGCCAAAATGTTCAAGATTATACACAAGAATTTAGGAAAAAAGATTTACTTTTGAATGTTCCTCTATACACACAAGAAACACTGCTAAAATATATAGGTGGGTTACATAGTTACTTAAGACATATGATCCTTATGTTCAATCCCACTAATTTAGATGCAGTATGTATTTAAGCCACTCATTTAGAGGCTAGAGGAAAATAATCAAAAGAATCTTTTCCTAAAGTAAAAAGTAAGCAATCTAATGTTAAGCAATCCAAAGGGGAAAGTTCATCAGGAAAGGGTAAATAGAAATCCACTTATACTATTAAAAAGAAGAAGGAAAGCCATTTTGTAGTCATTGCAAGAAAAATCATGATGATTCTAAGTGTTGGAAACTACATCCTGAGTTAAGGCCTTAGAGGTTTCAAAAGAAAGAAAAGAAGGCTAATGTTATGGTTCAGGACTTAGGTTCAGATTCAGGTGATGAAACTAAGATCATAGATATGGGATTACATAATGATTTTTCTCTTTCAATTTATAGCACTAAGTCATCAAATACTACATCTTCTTCTAAACAAAATTATGTGCATGTTGATAAGAAAAGAAATGAATTATTCCACATTAGAGTTATTTCAAAACATACTAAGATTGACACTCTATTTGATAGTGGTTCACAAGAAAATTTAATTTTTGAAGAGGTTGTTAAGAAGCTAGGCTTAAAAACCAATCCCCATCTGAAGCCTTATCTACTAAGTTGGGTGTGTGACAATGCAAAGCTATAAGTCTCACAAACTTGTAGACTAAGGTTTGCCATCACATCCAAGTTCATAGATGAGGTTGAGTTGGATGTTATTCCATTGGACATATGTGGGATTGTTTTGGAAAGCCCATATCTTTATGATAGAAAAGCAATCTTCTATAGAGAGGAGAATAAGTACTTTATTGTTAAGGATGGCATTGAATATATAGTTAGAGCACATCACATTAGAACAATTCTTTCCTTGGTTACAATAGGGCAAATGAAAAGACTAGTTAATTCAAGAAAGACTTTTTGTCTCATGTTGATTAAGTCTAAGGAAAAAGAATATTCTCAAGCTTTGGAAAAGTGTAATCCTAGACACAAGAATGTATTGGTTGAAATCATTTCTACTTACAATGATGTATTTTAGGATCCTAAGGGCTTGCCCCCTAAAAGGGGAGTTCAACATGAAATTCAGCTATTGTAGGATTCTCCTCATCCTAACATTGGCATGTATAGGTTATCAGTGGTGGAAAATGAGGAAATCAAAAAATAGGTAATGGATCTATTAGATAGAGGTGTTATTCATCCAAGTTCATCTCCTGTTGGTTCACCAATTATTTTGGTGCCAAATAAAGATGGCACTTGGTGAATGTGTGTTGATTTTCATGCTTTAAACAAAATTACTATTAAGAATCATTACCCTCTTTCTCATATTGATGATTTGTTGGATCAATTAAAAAATGCTATTTATTTCACTAAGCTAGATTTGAGAAGTGGATATCATCAAGTAAGAATAAATAAAAGTGATGTGTGGAATATTGCATTCAAGACAAAATAGGGATTGTTTGAATGGCTTGTTATGCCTTTTGGGTTGTGTAATGCCCTAGCTACATTCATGAGATTGATGAATAATGTTTTTAGACAATTCCTGGATGATTTTGTTATAGTTTACTTAGATGATATATTGATTTTTAGAAAGTCTTGGAAAGAGCATGTGATCCACATTAAGAAAGTCATGGATGCATTATGAAGGGAAAAAATTTATCTAAAAATTTTAGAATGTGAATTTGGCAAGACCTCTTTGATATACTTGGGTTACATTGAACGACATGATAACTTGAAAATTGATCCTGTAAAAGTGGTAGTCATTGTTAATTGGCCTACACCCACTAACACAACTAAGGTTAGAAGTTTTCTTGGTGTAGTATAGTTTTTGTGAAAGTTTATTGCCCAATTTTCATTAATTGCATCACCTTTACATTATTTGACAAGTGTGAAATAGGGATTTCAGTGGGGAGGAAAACATCAAAAAGCCTTCGACACTTTGAAATAAAAGATAAGTACTGCTCCAGTCTTGGCACTTCTAGATATACAATAACCATTTGAGATCAAGACGGATGCAAGTGAGTATGTTATGGGAGCTATTTTAATGCAAGGTAAGAAACTAGTTTATTATCATTCTGAAACCTTTACAAGTGCAGTAAGAAAATATCCAACTTATGATAAGGAATTGTATGCATTGGTTCAAAGTGTTAAAAAATGGAAACATTACTTAATGGGAAAAGAAACAATAATACATATAGATCATCATTCCTTACAATATCTCCAATCAAAAATCAAACTACAACAGTCTAGACATTTTTGTTGGATGGGTTTCTTACAACTATTTCATCTTGTGATCAAGTATAAAAAAGGAATTCAGAGTAAGGTTATAGATATGCTATCTAGGCTTCCTATGGTTGTTACATCTATTATTTTACAACATGGTTCTGTCTCATGAAAGTTATAAAGAACAATATGTGAATGATCTTGATTTTTAGGATGTTTATAAAGACTTGATTAGTAGTAGATGTTAGGAATCTAGAACCACAAACCTGGCTCTGATTCCAACTGTCAGGATCCTACTCCTCAATAAGAGTACATATGATTACCTTGTATAAGCAACTAAACACAGAATTAAACCAAAATTAACAAGTAACTAGAATTCAAAAATGACACAGAATATGAGAGACAATACACAATCTTGTATTAATACTGATGCTAGAAGAAAATAGAATGAAGATGCCACAATCTTCCACACCTCTCAGATGTACACATCTCTTTCCCTCAAGAGTTCACTCTTCTACCAAAAATGGTCCCAACACACAACTCAAACACAGAGTTGGTGTTCACCTCCAACCAGTCAGTAACAATACTGCTAGTACCAAGCACTCAAAAGTACTTCAAGCAGATCTCCCATGAACTTGCAACAACCTACAACTCAAATGATCTTACTTACCATGTAGAAATTCCTCCTAATCTTGCTACCACCTGTATATCAACCTGTTCTTACAATTGGAAGGATCTACCTTGCCTTCCTCTATTACTCTTCTTACAATACATGCCAATGGGTCTATAAATAGATCCCATACTAAACAATAACTTAGACTTCTAATTTACAATAATTAGACACGTAGCTCAAGACTCAAAATAGTCTTTACATGCAAACAATCAGTTTAACAAACTAAATGTTCATGTAATGAACAGTTCTAGAATCACACAGGCGACTGACATTAGTCCCTATCTGCCTGGAGGTGACCGACATCGGCCAACTCCTAACCAATGTTGGTTACCTTTCTGTTCACCCCTGACTAACGTCAGTTGGCCTGATCGACACCAGTGATTGTGACACTTAACAACTCCTCCATGTCTACATATAGTGAATCTTTTAGCTCCACAACCTAACAATCTCCCACTTGGAGATAAATAGTTGCACCAGTACCTATACTTGTACATCATCTAGTTTGTTTCTTGGCTTTGTATCCCTCTTGAAGATCACTCTTAAAGACCAACCACCACAAATAATTTGGTGCACCTCCTGTCATCCAAATCACCTACCACATCTGCATCTACAAACCCATGTAGAAAAGAACTTGACCCTGCATAGCATGTGCACCTGCTACTGGTCCCTTTCAGATACCTGAGAATCCACTGAACTGCCCTCTAGCCCTTCTTTCTTGGATTGGCTCCAAACTTGCTGACAACTCCCACTGCTTGGGAAATCTTAGGTTTAATACACATGTACTCAACCTCATCATGTGAATTAGGACACTGTTCATATAACTATCCAACCATCGGCATGCTAACCGGTTTCACACAATCATCTAGAGACAAAATCAACCTGTGACCTTCCATGTCTCTAGAACACATTCATGCCAAAGAATCTTGCTGCTCCCAAATTCCTCATGACACACCTCTGAACTAACTTTACCTTTAGTTTAACAACTCCCTGCATATGTGACCCTGCAACAAGCACAATAATAGTAACAAGATAATGTAGCTAATATTATACAACTTGGTAAAGAAAACACAATGTTTAAACCTCCATTATTTTGAAGCTTACTCAAGACCATATACCCTAACCTTTCATCTCACGTGTCCATTCTCACTCTTTTATCCTAAAAATCCATTCATCTCTCAGTGCTTTCTTCTAGCCGGTAACTCTACCAAAAAAACTCTCATTTGGTTCTTCTCCAAGGAATCACATTCTTCATCCATGCCAAGCTCCCACTGTTTCCTAGATTCTACTTGCTCTGCATCTTTAATAACTTCCTAGTTCTTGACCATCAATGAGCAACAAGTAGTGTAAAGAAGGGAAATGATGAATTTGAGGCTTACTTACCCTTTTAGTCCTCCATATAGGTGCTTAAGACTCCTTGACAGCTTGCTGTCCACCCAAAATTTGTCTCAGTGATCGATGTCAGTCACATCTCAGTCTGCACCCAACCGAAGTTAGTTCTATGTGACTGCCTCATCACTGACATCAGTTCCCCCTATTTAACACTGGTGTTTATTTGTTCAGAGTCACTAATGTCGGGCTTCACATAGCCGACATCGGTCTCTGTCTGGATGCCAACATTGGTTTTCTAACTGATGTCGGTCTCTGTGTTTTAATTATGAGCGATGACTTCTACCCATGAGCTCCTTTTGGATCAAACCCTTGTCCATATCAACCTTTCTCTACTCAAAATTCTTTAGCCCCTTGCACTAATCTCTATCTGTCATCTTCTCCTTGAAAACCAAGACTTTCCTATTTTTATCACGAACATCAAATTTCTCAAGAAACGTCACTTTCTTATTTTGCTTACATAAATCTTGATCCATGCTTTTCAAATCTAATAGCATCCCCTTTGACTCAAGAACATGTATTCCCTTCTTATTCATGTGACCAAGCCTATTAAGCCACATCTTCAAATCTACAGCTGAAGTAGATAAACTAGAAGGAGAATCAATAATACAAGTAGATAAATAAAGCGTACCTACTTTCTTACCTCTTGCTATAATAAGTGCACCCTTAGAAACTTTCCAAGAGTCCACTGTGAGATTTACTATGCAACCCTCATCACCCAACTTTCCAACAAAAATCAAATTCCACTTCAGGACTGGGACATGCATGACCTCCATCAACACCCATGTGTTGCCCATCTGCAATTTCAGCTTCACTTTCCCTTTGCTAACCATTTGACAAGGCTTACCATCCCCTAGATAAATTTCTTCAAAGTCTCCCTGGACATATTCATGAAAAAATTCCCTATTTGGGGATGCATGGAAAGAGGCACCAGAATCTAAAACCCAAGATTCTAATTTATCTAAGGAACATACCAGAGCATCTTGTGCAACAAAATCTACAACATCTACTTTTTCATGTCCTTCATGCTGATCTTCATTCACCCAACAATCTCTCTTTACATGCCCTTGCTTTCCATATTTCTAGCAGGTTATTCTGCCATACTTGGACTTAGATCTCCTACCTATCTTTGACCTTGATCTCCCATGCTCGATCTTCTCTCTTTGCCTTCCCCTACTTTCAACACTCAAAACATTCCCTGATGATTCACCTGTACTTTTCTTGTGAATTTCTTCATTCAAGATTACACTCACAACATCATCCACTTTTAATATTTTTGAAGCAGACGCAGTATTACTAACTGCCATTACCAAACTTTCCCAACTTTTAGGTAATGAGCATAAAATTAAGAGAGACTTAATTTCATCATCAAAAACAATATTGACTAAATTTAACTGGTTTACCAAACCATGGAAATCACTAAGATGACTATGTACATATCCACCATCCAACATTTGAAAATTAAATAATTGATTCATAAGAAATACCTTATTCAAAGCTGAGGGTTTTTCATATAAATTTGCCAAAGATTCCATCAACTCTACCATTGTCTTAGCCTAAGATAAGTTGGAAATCACAGATGATGCAAGGCTTAACCTTATAGATCCCAGAGCCTTCCGATCAATAACCTCCCATTCTTCATCCTTCATATCCATGGGCTTGCATGCAACCCCACCCAATGGTAAGTACAAATCTTTTTGATATAGATAACCTTTTATCTGCATCCTCCATAATTGATAGTTCTTGCCATTAAACTTCTCCATTCGTAGCTTACTTTATTCTACCATTTCTATACTCCCACTCAAATAGAAACCCCTGTGAGTGACCTATAATCAACAAACACTAACCAGATCTGATACAACCTATTAGTAACCCAACCAAAAGCTCTGATACCAATTATCAGGAATCTAGAACCACAAACCTGGCTCTGATTCCAACTATCAGGATCCTACTCCTCAATAAGAGTACATATGATTACCTTTTATAAGCAACTAAACACGAAATTAAACCAGAATTAATAAGTAACTAGAATTCACAAATGACACAGAATATGAGAGACAATACATAATCTTTTATTAATACTCATGCCAGAAGGAAATACAATGAAGATGCCATAATCTTCCACACCTCTCAGATGTACACATCTCTTTCCCTCAAGAGTTCACTCTCCTACCAAAAATGGTCCCAACACACAACTCAAACACAGAGTTGGTGTTCACCTCCAACCATTCATTAACAATACTACCAGTACCAAGCACTCAAAAGTACTTCAAGCAGATCTCCCATGAACTTGTAACAACTTGCAACTCAAATGATCTTACTTACCATGTAGAACTTCCTCCTAATCTTGTTGCCACCTGCAAATCAACCTGTTCTTACAATTGGAAGGATCTACCTTGCATTCCTCTATTGTTCTTCTTATAATACATGCCAATGGGTCTATAAATAGATCCCATACTAAAAAATAACTTAGACTTCTAATTTACAATAATTAGACACGCAGCTCAAGACTTGAAATAGTCTTTACATGCAAACAATCAGTTCAACAGACTAACTGATCGTGCAACGAATAGTTCTAGAACCACACAGGTGACCGACATTGGTCCCTATCTACTTGGAGGTGACCAATGTCGGCTGACTCCTGACCGATGTCAGTTGCCTTTCTATTCACCCCTGACCGACGTCAGTTGGCCCGATCGACGTCGGTGATTGTGACACTCAACAACTCCTCCATGTCTACATACAATGAAGCTTTTAGCTCCAAAACCTAATAGTAGACAAGTAAAAGAATTGGACTATCATGTACACAATGATCTTTTGTATCATTTGGGTAAACTATGTATTCCTCAAAATGAGAGGGTGCACATGATTAGAGTAACACATACTTCTCTTATTTTTGGTCATTTTGGAGTTGCTAAAATGGTTGCACATTTGAAGATGTATTGTTAATGGCCTTGTATGCAAGAAAATGTTGCTAAATATATAAAGGGATGTACCCTTTGTGCCACAAGTAAACCTAGTAATAGGAAATTGGGACTTTATACTCCTCTACATGTTCTTACTCACCCCTGGGAAAGTATCTTAATGGATTTTGTGGGGGGGTTGCCTATGACACAAAGAAAACATGACTATTTATATGTGGTTGTGGATAGATTTATAAAAATGTGTGTTTTGATTCCTTGCACTAAGCAAATTACTGGTGAAGGCACTACACATTTGTTATTCAAACATGTATGGGTTCATTTTGGTTTGCCTACTTCAATTATTTCTAATCAAGATTATTGATTTATTGAGGAGATTTGGTCAACTTTATGGGGACTAATTGACACTAAATGAAAAAAGAGAACTGCATTTTGTCCATAAACTGATAGACAAATAGAGGTTGTGAACCACATTCTGGTACATTTTCTTAGGGGTTATATCAATAAACATCCAAAGTTATGGGATGAATAATTGTGTTACATACATGATGCATATAACTAGGCACTTCATTCTTCTACTATGAAATCTCCTTTTGAAGTTTGTTATGGATACTTACCTAAATCTCCTCTAGATGTTTGCTATGGATAGGATACAACTGTTGGTGAACCAAAAGAAGCCATTCAAGCCAAGAAGTTCATTAAACAAATACAGCTCATACATCATACTATTCATACTCAATTGGAGAAAAGTCAAGCCAAGTACAAATCTAGGCATGACAAACATTGTATTGATCACCAATTTGTTGTAGGTGATATGGTATGGCTTCACATTAGTAAGGAAAGTGAAGGTAAAAAGTTGAAACCAATCTGGTATGGTCCTTTCCAGATAATGGAGAAGACTGGTACAAATTCTTTTCGATTAGATTTACCATCTTACATGCAGATTTATTCAATTGTAAATGTGGAAAATCTGAAATTGTATGAGCCTCCAATGATAATTGATCATGATGAAAGTGTATCCATTCCTTCCATTGATGATTTTTCTCCTAAATATCTAACAAAATTGTAGGAAGATACTATACTTAACAATAATATGTGGACTTCGTGAAGAGGTAATGTTGAATATCTTTGTGTTGGTCTCAATGGGATGCACCCAAGCAAGGCTAGATGGATGGAAGTCAAAAAGGTGAGGGAAAAATACCCTCACCTCATTACCAATTAATTTCAACTTTCAGAGGTCTAAAAGTTCCTAGTGGGAAGGAATGATCCAGGTGGATCCATGTACTATTATATTTTTTAAAAGTCTTTAAATTCTCTTCGAATCATTGCACATCATAGAATTCATAGAGAGCTTTCTAGCATTTCTTCTAGAATGAAAAATGGAGTCTGGATGCTCAAGATATAGCTAGTTGAAGAAATCTTGTGACAGGCAAAAAAAAGGGGTGTCAAAAGTGACATGGCACTGTTGAATATGCCAAGTGGACCAATAGCCATTTGACACGTGGAAAAATAATTAGGTGCAAAAAAAATTTGGTTTGGTGTTTTTATTCACATGTTATTTGAGAAATTTTCAAATGTTTACCACTTTGTAACAAGGTGCCAAAGGCCAACTTGCACAAGCTACCACGTCACCCCACCAATCATGCATTGACCAAGTCTATGAGGTGGCCTAGGTTAGCACCTAATTCTTAGGCATTTGAAAATGTGATCAAATTTTCTATTTTAAGCATTGAAAACCATTATTCCCAGTAAATGTGGAACAAAACAAAGTCAAAATGTGCCCTAGAAAGAAGGCCGACGGTTCCCAAGTGCCTAGAAAGGATGCTGGTGGTTTTGAACCCTACACCTTTGGTGCAAAAGGATAAGGCTTTGACCAATTCAGATATGTAGTTCAAAGTGTTATAATAGGGATGAAATTCTACTTGAATACACACAAGAAACCGACTGTGTAAGGAGATTTAAGAAGGTTAGAGTCTTATTATTGCTTTGTATGGCCTTAGGCCATTATTTTTAGGTATGAGAGATATAATTACATGCAAGAAGAGATCATAGAAGGTGAATTGAAGACTTGTATTTATTGTGGAAGCCATTTGTTGTACAAAATTAATGGGAATGGTCCTCACTTCAAATGGACCCAGAAACGTAGGCTATTGAAGCTGAACTCCGTTATCAATTGCTGGTGATTTCTTATGATTTTCTCTGATTATTATTATATTTTGATCTTCATTTTAATTATATTTTTAATTTCTTTATACAAAATTAAACAAAAAAAAGTGAGAAACTGAAGGATCTATTAAATGTGAAAAAGTGTTTTTTGGATGTACTACACTTGTATTTTTAGTTTAGAGATCAATAAATCTCAAGTGTTATCTCTAAAAAAGTATTGTTGTGTGGAAGGAATGCATAATTTGAGTGCTTTTCCATACCAACCACAAACCATAAATCCCATGCATAATTCCCCATTAGGTAATAGCCCTCCCTTCATAGATGAGTAGATAGTGATGGTGTATGAATCCATAGACACAAGTTCATACTTGTGTGGTATATGATTTATAAAATAAAGATGTGATGTATCATAAAGAAACCCATTCTAAAAAGATATCACATAAACATGTAAATCATACCCATGAAATTATTATGTCTCACTAACATTACCTAGCCTAGGTTTTAAAATAGTTATTGATCTTTAGGATCAATTAATTTTATAAAAAATACTTGCTCAGATTACTTTCATCTAGCATCCTGATGTTAGTAATTTAGTGAAGTTTGTCTCATTAGTTACTCAATAATAATAATGAGAGATTTTGTTAACAGACATATAACCAATAGTTTTAAGTATATTACTTTCTAATAGTAATCACAAAACATGACAAACATAGGAATAGCCAAAATGCAAACATGTAATCCATCAAATGTATAAATGCATATAGACATTCAATTATA
>JARHVA010002974.1:857500-860000 GCA_037957365.1 Torreya grandis
GTACACAAAATTAAGGAATAAACATTTCATAGTATACATGTGTATGGCCATACATATGAGTTTGACAAGTCTCATCTGTCAAATCTTAGATTCAATAGTATCTCCTTTTTATATCTAAACTTAGTAACTATTGTGTCAATTTGAGACTAAATAGGATCCACTCCCATCTCTTAGTACACATGTTCCTAATTCAACACTCATCCCTTAGGTCTCCACAACATAATTATCTCTAAAATGTGAACAAAGTTCAGTGAATCAAAAATACATACTAACATATCATAAAAAGAAATGATATATGATAAATAATTCAAGATGTACAAACATATATTTATAAGAAAAATCATACAATCATTCTATAATTATATTAAGTTACCATTATCCAAACATAACTAGTATCAAATTTAACCACTTAACCCACCTCTAATATATTTATAGTGAAGAGGAGATATTATTATGATAAAAAACAAAACCAAGGATCACATCATCTTTATGACCTTATAAAAAATATCAAATGATACAATACCTTCCTAATTTATTGTTTACTTACACAAAAATTTAAAATTTTAACTCAACCCTTTAGACTAACAATATGTTTCACACATCATATTCCATACTCATTCTAGGAGAAAGGTGCATCAATGAATCATCAAAATAACATGTTTTAAAAAAGATGAGAATAATAACAATCTAATAAATGGCGAATTCATAAGATTATAATTAAAATCAAATTATAAATCTTAACCTATAACCAATATAAATCTTAACCTATAACCAATATAAATTCAAGGTTCGCCACTCCACATGGTCAAAGTTCACAAGATTAGATATAGCAGCATTGGAAAGTAAGACTCTAAAAATCCACAAGTAGAAAGTAGTGAAACAACATCTCACAAATAATAATCTTAAATACCCTTACATGGTATAAATAAATCACTACATATCAAGATTCTATAATCACTACCTACTTACCAAACCTATAAGTGTAGTATCACAACCTATTTCGATGACTAGAAGGAAAAATATTAACCACAAATGCATCAATCCATGTCATTCCTAATTATTTTCTATCAATAACAATTCCAAGACATTATCCCACAAACTCTAGGGGATATGGTCAAAACAACATTTCAAAAACAAGTTTCCATTTAAGGGAACAATAAATCAACATCATGAAAATATGAATATACTTAGTGGGATTATAATGATGTCAAAGGAAGGTGAGAGAATAACAAATCACATCAAAGCTAACTATGTGATATGACATCTTTTCCCATTATTTATAATCATATGGGGTGCTAACTCATGAGCCAACTCCTAATACATTGGATTCCTTAATAAAGATAACTACACTCCATTACGAGGAGAATTCCCACTACACTAGGTGATGCCAATCTAAAAATGGTCTTTTAGGATTCCCTTCCCTAGTATTAATATACATAATAAATAAAAATATATCTTAAATTCACATATACTTAAATGATAAGCATCCCATGATTTTTAAATACTCATAGTACAAAACACAAATGGTAGAGGTTACTAGATTAGCAATAAAGATGTAATCACTCTCTAGGTATTTGATCTAAGTGATAAAAAATTATTTAAGAATCTACTATTCATGACTCAAGAACTATGCTATGTACTCACCTAACAAACATCATATACAACCATCACCATTGACATAATAAATAAATTAACCCTTTAACAACTCTATGAGAGTATGAGTGATCCTAAGGGTACACACTCAATGTACCACACAACATTCATGGATATCTATTATCTAAAATAGTCATCAAGTCACACATGAGGATTTTCTAAATATCAAAACTCTAATCATAGTTTAGCATGGTTCTGCATTGAAACACTACAAGTCCATAATACACTTCACATAACTAGCATGATACTACCTATGCTCTCAAATCCTAAGGGTTTTCCTGCTTAATGGAATGCTCTTCAAGTTCATTCTGGTGTTCTTTCTCTTCATGTTCATAACTTATTGTTTCAATAATATAATTCATTCTTTGGTTTCATTCATGGCTACAAGAATTTTATCTAACTTTGATGCTTTCTTAGCAACAAATTGGTTAGAATCAAATGAAGAGTTATTAGCCTTAACATTCAAAAGACCTTCTCTAGATACTTTAGATTTTACCATTCTCCTTTCTGGTAAACATAAGGATACTAAAATTCTAGTGGACTAATTAGGTCCTAGATTTTGAACCATAACTCTAATAGCACATGTAATAACCCCACTAGGTTTGACTAGAAAATGTCATAAATTTTTTTCTTTTAATCTATGCATTCCTCAATTAGAATTCACCATGAGAATGTAATTAGTGATCTGGATATAACACTCTAATTATGTTAACTATAAATAAACATGTGATAAATACTATTTATCAATCACTATCAACATAGGAAACACATTAAAATCAATTATGGAAAGTAATTACAAATGTCCAGCCATGGCTAGTACAACCATATATCCACTATTTTGAATGTA
>JARHVA010002974.1:865000-925000 GCA_037957365.1 Torreya grandis
CATACTATCATTAACAATTAAAACTATGCATTTAAGATGTACTAGATAATGAGGTGTGTGCAAGGTTCTAGCCAATTCTCTATCAACCTCTAGAAACTCCATCTATGTCACCCTCTCCAATGATTCTCTCCCTACATCATGTTCTGAGGGATATATTTCTCTTGCATCCAACTCACAGCAATCAGGTAGTTATTTCATAACATCATGACATGTATATCATAAAATAATGTTGAAATAACAAATTAACATGATCAAAATGTAAACAATATACATTACAACTAACTCATACCAATGAAATCATGAAATCTAAGCATCACACAACTACCCCATAACATCATATGGCTTATATCTTATCTATACTAATCAAATCAAGTCATCAACTATACAAAATCCACATAAAATCAAGTAACTTTTGTTAGCAATGAATGAGGATGTAAGATTCAAATGAATGGATTAAATCATTGTATCTAAGCCTTCTAGTCTACCTAATGGAATAATATCCTTGGGTGGTATAGGGTTAGTCCTTTACCACTTAACTTATTTTGGTTGAGCACTGGTGCTAGCATTATGTCCTTATAACTTTGAATTCCTTTGCCTTCATATCTATTATGGGGGTGGAATTGTTTCCTTATTATTATCCACACTCCTTGATGTTTTCTTTCATGGTTTCAACATATAAAATAAATAATGAATGTGATCACCAACCAAAATCTATTAGACCTTAATGTCAATGTTATATGACTCCAACTTCTCCCTGTATGCCTTATTCCCTAGGTAAATATACATTTGATGGATAGTGTGAGTCTCAACATTAATTTTTTAAGCATCAATGTGTATAGTGTGCACATCATAAATCATGTTGAAAATTTTCATGAAATATATAGCAATGAAATCATATGGTAATTTAAACCATATAGATAAGTCACCTGAGGGAAACATATGGATGTGCACTATAGAGTAGTGTTATTTAACTATGAACTTGGCTTGGTCTTTGAGTTATCCAAACAAGTATTTAGGAATGTTCCACTCATTCCCAACTATTTCCTTCATGTTTTCATACCACCCTTTCATCTTAACATTATGAGAATGAATTATCATGCTAGGACAAGTGAACACTTTAAACCTTACACAGGGGATTTAAGCTTTGGGGGTAATCCCATTTTAAATCACTAGTTGTTTACTATAGTACACTAATCTCATCAAAAACTAATAATAAAAGATTAGATACCTATGTAAATATTTGGTTTGGTAGGTAGTGGGCATTTTTTGTATCTATAATAATCATATCATAAAAATACTATGATTAGTTATATGTTAATCCAAGGGTAACCTAATGGGAAACATAAATGGGTCATTTCCACCTATTTCCATCTATCCATGCCTCCAACCTTGGTCATTATCATGTGTGTGGCTACTCTAAGGGTGGGATCTTGGAGACTTGTTATGTGAATTTTATGGATTTATTTTCTATACTCAAGTTCCATTATAGTCTTCTCAATCTCCTCCTAGTCCTCCAAGTCTAAAGTGAGGTTAGCACATAAGTATTGAAAACCTCTGACTTTACTTACCCTTTGGGATGTGATCCAAATTTGGCACCTAGAAAAATATAAATAATCATTATGCACGTGGAAAATAATTAACTTTATTACTTTTGCATTTTTCTCAAAATATGGAAGATTAAATAATTAAAAGATTCCTACATCAGTAAGATTATTAAAAATACTTAAATCATAAAAAATCTTATTCTAGGTGTTCTAGTACTCTACCTAGTATTCATGTTATAACTTTACCTAATTTTCTAATTGGTAATGATTATAGTAAAAAAGATTAAAGGTTGGAACATTTTACTCCCACTTCTTAGCACACAACAATGGTTCTAGATATTTCATTTCTTCAATTAGCATTAGGGGTAGATTCAATATTGTAGCCTTATTCTTGGCCTAGTGTGCCATCCCTAATTATATTTTTTCCATTTACTTGGCCTGTTGTGTTAAACATTTTCCTTATGTGATAGAATCACTAGGTATCTCTTCCCTTATCAAAACTATATGAACACCTATCTCTCAAATTCCTCTTCCCCATGGATCATAGGTAAGGGATCCCTATATTCATAATTTTTATTCAATCACATCACCCTCCAAGGAGCTTGAAGATCGAGGCATGATGATCTGACCCTCCTAAGTGAATACATGATTACTTATCTAACTTACTAATCTCTCTTGCTTCATCATCATCCAATGGTGTAAATTGACCTCTTCAACCTATACTTCCTTAAACTTGAACTTCCTCAATCACTCTTTCATCAATCTTCCTATTCACCACAACTTCTTCACTCCATAATGCTCAAATTGAGAGTCGATCTATGCTCTTTTTAGAAACTTAAAAATATTCTTCTAGTAGTTTTATAATGCTCCTTTGGCTTCATAAATTTTATAATTTGAAAAAATTAAAGTGTAAAATGATATGTGTTTAACATTTTCTATCCTTGAGGGGTAAATCCACATTTACTTCCCCACTACCTCATCTATCACTTCATGTAATTAATCCTTTAATAGTTTATCCATGACTTTTATTTGGCACACTTTCCATTATAACTACTGTTTTCATATTTAATACATTTATCCCATCTGAAATTTTTTTGAAGTGCATGATAGTTGTAAATCATTTTAAAATTTTCCATTATCAAGGTGGGAACCTCACTTCTTTACCTTGACTTGTCTTAGCAGTTACGTGCCACATCATGCATACTCATTTGTCTGTATACACTTCCACTTATGCACCCATTTTTCCTATGTGCGTTCTCATTCACCATTTCCATTTTTTCAATAGTTTATACTTTTCTCACCCTTCTTACCCCACACTAAAATTTTTCCATGGTCCTCCATGACATGATAAAGAAATATAAACATGAAGAACAAAGTGTTGACCTAAAACTAATCAAGGGAGTACAACCAATGCCATACCGTGTTGAATAATAAACCAAAATCCCAAATTAAATAATTGGAATTCACCTTATTACTTAAAAAGGGATAACACTACTTAGAATAATAGGGGTGCATCTTACTACCATTGAAATGGTTGGGAAAGAACTAGCCATCTAACTAGTTTAATTTGCACATGATAGTGGGTAGAATACTATGAACAATAAATGGACCATTCTAGTAGACATGAATATTTATTTAATTGCATGTGAACATGAATTCATAAACTAGAACCTACATTCCTAGATAAAAAGTCTTATTCTTTAGATGATGATCATGTTAGGCTTTCTATTTTTGCTTATCTGCACCTTAACTCCAATGTGATAGAAAATAGGTTTCATCTAACTAAAGGAAATCATCCAAGAACACTTTCAAATATTCCTCATCATCTAACTAACCAAAATATGTAATAAAGAGAGAGGGGATAAGGAACTCAATTGGAAGAATGGATTTGGTACCAAACAAAAGATTAAAAGGTGTAATCTTGTTCAATAATTTGTATGTCGTCTGATATGCCCATAACACTACAAAAACATGATCATCCTAGTCAATTCATCCAATATTACAAATCTCAATCAATTTATTACCCAAGATATTATTAAATACCTTATTTGTATCATTGTCATGAGGATGGTAAGGTGTAGTCTTATGGTACATGGTCATAAACTAAGCCAAGTGGATGCATATGGTCTCATTAAGGAAATGAGTTACTCAATCACTATTAAAACCTAAAAAACATCCATACCATGTTATAATATTCTCTCAAATAAAATTATTAGTCATGGTAGTGTTATAATCCTAGGTCAACATTGCTTTAGCCTAGTGATTGAGGTAATCATTACTGGTAGTGGCATAACATACTCCAGTACACCTACCTATTTGATTAATGGGGCTGATAAAATAAATGTCCTAATTATAAAATGGTTCATGTGTCAAGATCATATGAATGGGAATAACATCCCTTTTATTTGACTTAACCATTTACTTGAATATATCACACTAGCATACATAAACATTAGCATATTTAAATAGAGTAGGCCATCATAAGACAATGAAAAGAACCTTTTACATTATAACATCAATGGTATAATGTCTTCAGGTGACACCTTCATGAACCTTCCAAAGAACCTCAATGTGCTCATGTTGCATGATGTAATAGCGCAAGACTTCATCATGATAAAGATTATAATGTCACCCCTTATTAACTAGAAGGGAACTACATGAACAACCAAGTACTTCTTTTCTTAAGTGTTGAGGTGAGTTTGTTTTGAACATATATTTAAAAATGTTATGATATCCTCCAAATATTTGGGCATGCACATGACTTTGAAAAGTTACATGTCAATTAAGTCATCTTCAATAGCATATACTGATTCACTAGATTTAATATGTGATAAATGATTAGGGCCAAAATTAGCCTTAACAGGTTTCACCATCATTGAGAATTGGAACTATAAAATCGTAATGCACCATCAAATGCATCTAAGCAATACCAAATTATTCACTAGGTAATTAAGTTCTTCATGGTTAGTAAATAAAATGAATAGGGTGGCTATTAAATAATGATAAAACTTTTGAAGTGTGTAACCCATAGATAAAGCTCTACATTCTATTGTTGAAAACTTTCATTCAGATGGAGTGAGTTTCTAACTAGAAATATAAATAGGATGTTCAAGGTTACCCTCAGTAGTTTGAGAAAGGATAGCACCTACTACCATGCTTGAATCATCAACATGCACATAAAATTGTTTCATATGGTATAGGAGCTAGAGAATAGGGGTAATAATGAGCTTGTCCTTGAGTGCAACAAAATCATGTTGGTGATCATTGGTCTAGATAAAATTACAATTCTATGTCATAAATTTATCTAATGGCATAGTGATCTTAGCATAACCTCAAATGAAATTCCTATAGTATCTCATGAGTCCTAGGAAGGCACAAACCTTTTATTGGGTATTCAGAAATGGAAGGTGGAGAATAACTACAATCTTGGCTAGATCTACTATGAGTCCATCACATCAAATAACATGACATAGAAAAATGCTAAAAGGGGTAGTAAAAACACATTTTTCTATATTCAAAGAAATATTAGCATTTTGGTCATTCTAAAATATAAGGTAAATATTAGAATAGTGGTCCCACACTAAATCATAGATAGTCTAATCATCTAGGTAGACTTGAAGGAATTTATGAATAAAATACTTTAAAGCCTCAATTATAGTCCATGAAAATAATATAGGAGCATTATTCAACCTAAAAGAAGTCATGTTGTAAGCAAATGAACTGCACTCAATTATAATGGTGGTTTTTAGTTTATCCACTTCCATAATCTAGACTTGATGATATCTAGATAAGCCATTAGTGAAAGTACTGATCTCATACCCAGTAACTCATAAGATCTCCTCAATAAAGGGCATAAAAATGGTGTGAGTTATGTATATATAATTAAGTACATTATAGTCCATATAGACATAAATTAAACCATCTTTATTGATATTAATGACCATGGGGATCATCCATTCATACTCATCATAAGAGTGATGAATCCTACATGCAACATGATATTAATCTCCTCCTTGACCTGAGTGCACAAGTTGGGATTTATATGATAGGGCCTATTTTAGATAGGTTAACCACCCTCTACCAACTTGATGTGCATCTTTCCTGTAGACACCTAAAACTAGCCACAACATGATTTTGAACATACTTCAAATTGATTCTTACAAACCATTACAAATTAATCCCAGGAATCATTAAACATCCCAAAATTGTTTGTGAATAATTCATAAGAACTCAAAATAATTTTGAGACATCCCTAATTGGGGTATCTTATCATATGCAACAATAACCTTCAAATATTAATCCCTGATCATCCTATGGCATCATAACATTTAATTTAACCTATGGACCTATTAAGTGGGGCACTTGCACACGTAAATCAAATCTTGGAAATGATAAAAGGCTAATCATAATTAATTAAAAATCTAAACCAAATTAAATTCATAGTTTAATTATCCATTTGAAATTAATTACAATCTAAAAAAATAAATTCAAAATAACCTAGCCTTTCATCATTGCCTTTATGATTTGTCAAGCTCTTTGAAAATATCCTAAAATATCTAGTTTTGAGATCCATGCCTAGTAATTGCAAATCATAATTACTTGATAAATATTAACTCAATTGGAGATAGATTTGACTCACCTAGGTTTATTTTAAACCCATTCCAAGCATTAACTCAACCCTAACTCACCTTAGATGAGAGTTAATTCCTAAGGATATAATTAAAAGGCCATCCCTCTTCATTTCTAAGCTTGGATATTATAGAGTTATTATGCAGGAATTGGTCTATACAACTCTTGTCAATAGTGTTGTAATGCCAAAATATCAAGCTAGGAAATCACAAGCCACATCAAAGCCAATGGTGCTAAGCAGAGAAGGATACATGCAAGCTTCATTTCAAAAGACTTATTTATGTACAAGTAAAGCAAGATACTCCACAGAGCATTGGATATCCCAAGGAAATTAAAGGATTTGTGTCTTTTATGTTTTTTTTGTGCTTTCATTTTCCTTTTGTTACTAATCTCTCTCCAAGTTCTAGGCTAGGAGTGTAAGTGTTAGTGTGTTTATTTGAATTTTATTTCTTGACCTAACACTATACTAACCTCCCTTATTAGATTATTATGTCACATTTCTTATATTAGACTGGACTCCTTTTATCTCAACATAATTACATATAATAACATTTTGATACTCTTTTAAAGTTTTAAAGACATTGGAGATATTAGTATTAGACCAATAGTTTCCAATAATAGCCATCTTAGGTGGGTACTTTATGTTAATATTATGTTGGATCATCTAAATTTCCACTAAATATGAATGTTAGTCATCATGTATGGTGTCTCATACATTACGTGTGTTATACTTAGTATGCAAACCTAACTAATTAGTAAATAGATCAATTAGATCAAAACTGGCACCTTTGTCAACCTGATACATGACCTTTTATTTACCTTTTTAGATATGTTCTTTTAATGCATGGTCCAGTTCAAGTTCAAGAGGTGTAGATGATGCTTTCATATTAGGTTATTAGAAATTGTTCAAACTCTCCTCCTACATGTCATGTATATGTCAGATGTGATCTTGAATCAATGCTTGGTTGCCTATAATATCTTGATGCATGGCTTGTAAGGTGACACATAAATCCATGAAACGTACGAGATTCATCTAACCATATGGGTGGCACAACCATAATATGTCCATGAAGAAGATGAACAAAATTATCACATTTATGTTACTTTTATAGAGGATCTTCTTGACTACCTATAGCACTATAGATCCTTTTATTAAGATCATACTCACTATAAGCCCAATATTCACAAGAATTAATTGTAATGCCAAATATAGACTATGTGTTTTCCTAATGTAGTATGCCATCTAGACTAAGATCAAGGTGTTCAGTACCCTCAGTTGTGACATTATAGATATGGTTAATGTCCTAATCAATGTTAATTAGATTAACATAAGGAGATATTTGATCATGGTATAATGGTATTACAACATGTTGCTTTTTATTATCAAAGTTGATGTAGAACTTTGTAAATCTCAAATCATAATTATTTGCATAAGACCAAGGGTGACCCAAGAGATTTGGAAAGTCATCAACTTCATCTAAATCAATCAATTCAAAGCTAGATTTGAAAGTGACACCTAAAATATCCATGGTGGCATATTTAACGAATCCAATAGGTAGGGCATGATTATTATTGGCCAGAAATAGCACATGAAGAGAAGGATAAAAAACATGGATTTCCATCTTCCTCCAAGTATCCTTAGTGAGGACATTTACTTCAACATTAATATCAACTAGGATATCCTAAATGATCCATCCATCAATAAAACAATTTACCAAGATATTTTTATCCTAATATGAACTAGGATAGATATGAGTCTCTTATCATTAGGCATGGCTTAATTGATGACATTATATAGGCCTTGGTGTATTATGCCTTAGCCAATTTTTAAAAAAGGGTACAATATCTTCATGAAGGAGGCACTTACATAGTTCATGGAAATCATCATGCATTGATTCATTAAGATATATAGCTTTTTACATGTAAGCATGTGTAGTAGCATCTTGATCCTTGAAGAATTGTATCTCTCCTTATATATCCCTCACCAAAGTCATGGTATCATATAAAACTTACTTCTTCTACTGAACATGTGGATAGCGAGTCACATGTGTGTCTTCCCATTAAACCTTTTTAGTTGATAGTTTAACATGGACTAGGACTGAGCACCACTTCATGTAGTAATGTTGACTTTAATACTAATTGGAATAGCATGAAAATGTATACATTGATTCATTTCAATTCATATTATTATGGTACCCTTTTCATTTCTCTCCTTTATAATAGTAATATATAGGTCTAGGAACTCCTCTAGACAATGTTCATTTTAAAAAAAAATACACATGAAATACACTAGGAAATCATGTTGGTAGTGTTTTTGGGAACTGAACTTGTAATAGGTTCTTGGTAAAAAATGTCCACCTACGTGTCCTCAATAATGACATATAAAATATTGTCCTCCACCATTATCATGGTTATTATCAACATCAGTATTATGAGTACCATGCACACATGCCTAATTAATTTCACTAATAAGATATAAATCATTGGTATCATAAGTATATCCATCACATATTTTTAAAATATGTAGATACCTTTGATTTTTTAGCATGTTGAAGTAGGGGGAAATCCCTCACATCTTACTCTTCCTATAAAATATCACATGATTACTTCATCATGGTGTGAATACTATTTTTGGGGAAATTATTCCTATTCTAACCTTCAAATTCATAATCCACACACCATAAACCACAATGAGTGTCAAAATTAGTATACATAGTGACCTTTTCCAACTAATATATTATAACAATAACTGAGCCTCCATGAAGGGACTAATCCATGTGTTGATACTTCCAATGGATTCAGCACAAAGGGAAACTTCTAAGGCCTAACACATGTTGGTAAAGGTATTATGTGATAATGTACATTAGAAGGGAAGAAATAAGCCTCGTATAAATAATTGAGTATGTTGAGTGGTGTTTATCTCAAAATAAAACTTAGAGAGAAGCATCTTAAAATGTGCATCATATTCATGTATGCTCTTATTTAATTTGTGGTTGATGTCCTTAAAGTATCTATGATATACTTTTCAAACTCTAGGATATCAAACTCTTAAAGAAACATTGCTTTAAATTATTCATAATTAACCATAGCCTACTATAGACTAAACTTATGGTAACACTTATGCTTGCATTCCAAAAAAGTGGTGAAAAATTGAGTTGTTCTTCATTCAAAATATGTAATGCCACATGTTTGCCAAATAAGTCCACACTTATGGAGATGATATGTTGAATTATCCACACTATGATACTCAAGTATATGAAGTGGAATCTCATAATATATAGTGGGTGGATCAGGTGCAGGTAATGGATCTTGTCTTAATACACTTCATGTTCCTCCTAAAACTTATGGGAGAGGCCCACTAATGCCTCCTACACCTCCCCTAGATCTTCTAGCCAAACCACCACTAGTACCACCTTTTATGCCTCCTATAACAATATAAATGACTAATATTTTGGGTATTATGGTAGGTTGATTTACTATAAATGTGTCCATACTCTACCCACTAGTTATGTTTGGTCCACCAGGCATTCCAAGCTAATCCATATAATTGTCTTGCAACAAAAATAAATCAATAATCAACTAATATACTAGTCTTGGTATGCAAAAATATCTTTAACATGTTTATTTTATGATTTTAAACTATATGTATCTCAATTACCTATAAAAATATAATCTAACTTGAGGGAATGAGAATGTATTATGGGTGGGGAACTAGACCTATTCATATTGGGTTCTTTAGTTACCACTATCTGACTTATTTCTCTTATACATACATATGCTAGTATCAGGTATGGTTTTATGGTTAGCAAGTCCTTTTTATGAACTTATGCTTCTTTTTCAACCCTTACGACACTTCTTGAGTCCTCATGTCCCCTTCTTGGATCACTTCCACTCATAACCCTTTATCGATTTTCATCCTACTTATGATTTTACAACTCTTGTTGACTAGATACCATACAAAACCAACAATACAACATCAAAAGGCTCCCCTCCATTTCCCAACTAGCTAATCTTCTCATGCAAGATAGAGTTTATCCATCCATGGAAAAGCTTTCAAGTCTATAATAAACTAATAGCTTCTTAATCTCTAGTGAAAAATGTCTTCTATATATACTATGTAATTCTTATATGAAGTGAAATTGGGATTCCCTTAGATAGGAGTATGTTTAGACTATATATTCCAAAATATAACTATTCAAGGTTATGCACCACCAAACATCCACTACACACATCTAAGGTGATCCCAACTATGCTAAGGCCAATTTATGCTCTACTGAATAGGTTGTCTTTTGTCCATCATTCCTTGACCAATCTTGTGCATACACCAAAATCTAAGCATGAAGGTGAACATGCACTTGTATAAATAATGATTCATAAATTAATTCATATATATGTTTCTCTATTCATGCTCATGCATAAATTCTTGGTTTACTAAATGGTAAATTAAATTTATATTCTACCTTAGTAACCCATCATTCAATATTCTCTATAAATATTCATTTGAACATATTCCATCATCATGAAAACAAGCACTACAGGTCCCAATAATGGAACCAAAATATTTTGGTCTTTTCCTTTCAACAAGTATGTATTTTTGTAGTTACATGCCTAAGTGAATAAGAATTACAATGTGTGAGTGTATTCACATTTCACACAAGAACAAGTTCTTGTACACTCACCTCAAGCACGTAGCTTAAGAACAGTTCCTATTGGTTTTGTCATGTGAGGGTGTATTTGTGTAATTTCCTAGACAAGGGTGATTGATCAAGTACTCAATAATATATTCATATTTATTATTATATCTAATTCATATTAATTTTTCAACACTTAACTATAAGAATAACAATAAGTTTACATAAAATGATGATATATAATATCAACTCCATTATAACTGTTAGCAACCTAGATAGTACCCTGCTTGAAGGCTAACAGATTTTGCTCTAAAACTCCTCAAACGTGGACTAATATTATAATGATCTGAGGTGTGGAACACTTGAACTCAAACTAGACCTCTAGTTTTTATGAGGCTAACTCCTTTGATGTATCCCTTTGCTCATTACTAATAAAACCTACTAATTTTTTGGATGAAAAGAGTTATAAAGAAATTGAAAGGGAAATCTATGCTACTATCAGTGATACACTATATTTCTAGTTCATCCATCTACAACTCTAAAGTATCCTATGCATTAGTATTTCACATTTACATTTAATTAATTAACCAAATCATGAGGGAAATTATGGAATATTCTTGATTCAAGGCACTAACTAGTCAATTTTTATCCACTGTTAGCTTCAATTAATCAACATCAAACACTAAATATGATTTACATAATATGACAAACTAGTAACTAGGTGAGATCAAGACTTGATAAGGGATAAAATTCTACCACATGTGAAAATAAAACCAATATTACACACTACACAAACATATAGGAATCTAAAAATAATCATTTTATTGTTCTCAAAAGGTTACGAAGCTCAATCTTGGTAGAGTATAGTCATGCCCAAGAGAGGGATCCTAAAAAATGGCTTCAAAGATTGAATAAATAGAAAATTTTAAAATTATATAGCCAATGTGGCATATAGGTGAGAAGGGTAGGCCAACTCCTCATGAACTCAAGTCAAATTTGAGTTCAATTTGATAACAATTATATTCAATATATCTCTTTAGTGTCCTTGTCTTCCAAGAAACTTCTTTTGGCATTGAAAAGGAGTGGTGGGCCATTCGACTTGATTTGGATTCTTTTTTATGATATCCATAGCAATATTTGGTGATTAAATCCACTTGAATCTAATTTTAAAGTGTGTGAATGTTTTTCCTTGCATGAAAACAAATGAATATGCATGATTAGCACTTGAGGAATAGTTAACTACCTCTCTCATCCTCCTTACATGCAATGGTAATTTAAAATTTGTAATTTTCATGATAACTCCACATTAAGGGTATATATTTAATGTGAAAATCTCATATGAACTCAAAATATCCTTTCAATGCCATTTTTTAATTCAAAAGCTTGACCAATTAGGCTTATTAGGCCAATTCAACCTAGTGTCCTATCTTCATGTATTTTATGGCTATTAAGACCATATAAAAACAATTAAAACATTAAAAAATGGTGATATTATACCTAATAAACCTTCCATGTCATTAAATATATCCTCCTGATGAAGAGACACTTGCAACTTAGTCACCATGGTTGACTAGGTCAATTATGCCTCATTTTCCTATAGAGTGGTTATTTTGAATGAGTTGGTAGGGGAACTTACAAGTATATCTTAGACCAACTAATGATTTGAGGATGAATAAAAAGTTTCAATCTTCAACATCTATTGATTTTATTTCATTTAAACTACCTTGTATCTCATTTTTTATGCTTTTTTATTTAAAATACATAGCTTATACCCAGATCCATACATATCAATATAAAAGATTAGAATTTATTGGATCCTCTCATATTTTACTTGATTTTATAAGATTTTTTGGGTTTATCAATTAGGTTTTGATGGAAATAGAATCAACTTTTCTCAAAACTAGTCACTATGATGATTTGGGAGGGTTTAAAAGCTGAATATTCTTAATGGTGATTCATGAAGAAAAAACATCCCAATAAAAACTTATTTACATGAATAATTAGTATGAATACCCCCTAAAAATCCATAAAAATATTGGGATCCCATGCAAAATATATGAGAAGATATCCACGTGAACAAATTTGCCTGTAGGGATTTACTTGCATTATGGACTGCTTACACTCTTAGTGATTGTTCATAAAGAACATCCCATAAATCAAAATAAATTTTTAATTAATTATAATTTAATAGGGTTATTATAGTCATCATAATATCATTTTTACAAACACTTCATGTGGTGAAAGATACAATCATTTGATTAGGTGGCTTGAATGGGTGTCTAGAACAATAGAATTTGAATTTCCTCCTTGGATTGAAAATGACTCATCCATTGATTCTCCCTGATATAAATCAGAATTATGGTACTTTTACCATGTCATCAAATCACTCTGTAGGTGTCTTCTTGATTAATATGTCTAAAATTGTCTTTTACCTTATAGGCCTGCTTGTTTGAATTATCCCTCAAGGGCATGTTTTGCATATTAATTAGAGTTTAGATATTATTAAAAGGTCTTATTAAGATGTAAAAAAAATATATTATTTAAAAAAAAAAATTAAATTAGATTATAAACATCTATATCACCTTAAAACCCACTTGGACCTCCTATTTCTCCATTGTGACTATTTTGTGACTAGTTAGGGTCTATGTCAAAATAGTGAACACTTCTACTTGTGAAATGGAATTTAAAATGATATTTAAGATTATTCAAGTATTTATGATCTTTCGTATCAAATTTAAAGTCTTGATTCCATGTGTAGGTGCCAAAAATCTAAAAATTCTCTCAAAAATGCCTCTTATGCATTAACTGAGCATGTGGTTGACTATATTTTTGTGTTTTACCAATGTGTTTGGGTCATAATAAAGATTTATAATATTTAATTATGTCATAAAAACCTCCTTACATTTTTATTACCCTTCATTGGCTATCTCACAATTCTCTATGTCATCTTATGTTACTTTGTACCTCCTTAAGCAAGGTCTTTATGCCTCATATGACTATGTATACACTACTATAGGTGGATATTGATTAGAATTGAACATGTTTAGTGGCTATTCCATTTTAAATTAGTTTTTATATACTATTTATACCAACTGATATCTTCATTCCATCTCCTTCTACCCAATTTACTATAGTTCGTTCATTGTGCTAGCTGTAGGTGTAGGTTCTTATGAGGTGCCTTTTGACTGTAACATGTCTTTTAAGGTCCACCATCTATATGTTTTGATGAGATTAAGATAAAATTTCTCTTTTTGGTTATTTTAAACCATTATTTTGAACATGAAACTTTATTTGTATACCATTAACCTCTATCCTATCAACCAAACTATAGAAAATCATGTAAGTGCCCTTTTTAGATTGTAGGTACTCATTTTATGGAATTGAATGTCATTTAAACTTTGAGTCCTTTCATATTATCCTTGTGCAATTATAAAACTAGTGTTAACAATGTATGGGGTGCTGTAACTACCTCCAAGAACCTAGAGACTTTATGACTTATCTATGAAGAAACTTGTTGTAGGTAAACTCCCATTAAGGCATGTATGTGTGCTCTATGAGATCATGTAGGATTGAGATTAATATCACTACTCCTCGATATGCTTTTTATTTATTTAGATCTCATATTTAATTCCATCCTATTTTCAAAAGTTTTAGACTTATTGAAACATTTTTTATCTTCTCTCATCCAATCTTGGCTGTAGATTACCCTTTTGTATGGTCTGAGACTATTTAGATATTAATAATGTCACCAATTATGAACTAGATCATTGTCCTCTAATAGATTGAAACTTGAGGTAATCATTTGGAGTTGAAAATTTAATAAGGTATCCTTATCAACATGCTTTGGCCTTTTTACTTCATAACAAACTTATAATTGTATTGCTAATTTATTGTAGTTAATTTTCTTTGATTGTAGTTTGATGCTTCAATTGGCCTATATCCTCTTTTTCATGCTTATAGTTCCATTTGATCAAAATTTGGCTCTCTTTAGTAAAAAAATGAAATAGAGAGGGGTGAAAGGGTTTTATGGATGAAATATGATGAAAAAAATGAAAGGAGAGTATAAAAAAGCACAAAACATATTGTGAATATAGTGGTAAGACAAATATATGGGGTTGAGGGAGATGGAGGAAGAAAAGATCACTATAAGGGCATGTCAAGACAACTTGATGGATTATATGCAAGCCTAGACCTATCCTTGACCACATACATCACTTTGGAAGACATTAAAGGAGGAAATAGGCTGAAAATTAAACATATTTTTTTACTAAAACCTTAATCTATGAAATTTTTCCTTCAAGTATGCTAAATTGGCCCTTTAAGATGTTTTGAGAGCATATGAATAGTCTTCTTGCTATGAATATGGGAAAAATTATAAAAATTATAATTAAGAAACACAAAAATAGGAAAGAGATCCATGTCATGGATGTTTAATCTTAAAACTTTTTCTTCATCTTAAAATCATTAATTGGTTAGAAATATGACTGGAAATGCCCCTACTAGCTCCTTTAAAATAGCCACTCTATAGGAAATTTAAGCAAAATTGACATAGTCAACAAGTTTGACTGAGTTACAGGTGTCTCTTCATTAAGAGGATATATTTTATGTATGAAAGATTGATTTAGGTCTAATATAATCATTTTTTAAGGTTTTCATGGCTTTATTATAGGTTCTAATAAGCCATCGTGTATATAAAGTTATGCTACTAGGCCTATTTATCCTGGTAGGCGTATTTGGCAAGACAAGTCAAATAAGGAGTGGAATTGAAATCCTATCAAGGATTTAAATTGGATTTGTCATGATAGATATATTATTTTCAAATGGATATATCATGCACATTTATCTTTCAAGTTATATTTCATGCAAGAAAATACTTAGTGGAGTTTAGCTTGTCTTAGCCAATCATCACTTTAGTTGACTAGTTGACCAAGTTCCATGCATCTTTCAAGGTTTTCATGAAAAGGAGGGATTTAAATAAACTTAAAATCAGTTCAAATGGATTTTAAATCCAAGTTTTGGATATAATTCATGTAAAGAGAGTTTGAAAAGGTTAAGAGATGTACAATTCTCATTCCAATGCCAAAAATGAGCTTCATGCAAAGACTTTCAAAAAAGGATATATGTTAAGGACCGTTTTATAGATGTAAAAGTGTATTTAACTTTGTATTCTCACCTCTATTCCAATTTCTTGGCTAGAGTTGCTTCTATTTTCTATAGATGTAGGCCTTTAAGCCATTTTTTGGGATCCCTCTCTTGGGCATGATCTAACTCTACCAAGATTGATATTTGTAACATTTTGAGATGAATAAAATGATTTTTTTTATATTCCATTACTCCATTATAGTGTGTTTATATTAGTTTATTTGAACATGTTGTAGTAGTTTCTCCCTTGTTAGGTTCTAATCTCACCTAGCTACTAGTAATCTAACTTATGCAGGACATGTTTCAATGTTTGATGTCATTTGTAATTGTTAACAGTGGATATAAGTGACTGGTTAGTGACTTTAATTAGGCTTATTCCATCATTTACCTTAGGCTTTGATCAAATGATAAAACCTCTACATGAAATATTGATTCTTAGGATCTATTTGGGGTTATAGATTCAATCATTTGCTTGTCTTAACAGTGTTTTAGGATCTCAAATGGAGTGGATGATCCAAAAATATAGGTTTATCATCAATAGTAGAATAAGATATCCCCTTTCAGTTTCCTTCTAACCCTTTCCATCCCCAAAATCATTAGTTTAGTAAGCAAAGCAAAGTGATACATCAAAGGAGCTAGCCTCATCAAAACTAGAGGTATGGTTTGTGTTCAGGTGTCCCACAGCTTAGATCATTCCAATGTTAGTCTAGGTGTAATGAAATTTTAGAGCAAAATCTATTAGCCTTCAAGTAGGTTGTTATCTAGGTTGCTAACAATTCTAGTACACATGGGTCATTTTTGGTCTTTATTAGGCTTATATTATCATGAAATCACCTTTATCAAAGTATGAAAAATTAATACCAATGTTACTACATATTTTTAAAAATATTTAAAGATATTTTTCCAAATTTTATGACCTTTTGAGATTAATTTTATCATTTAAAGAACAAAAATCTTCCTTTTAGGCCAAAATACTAAGTTTTGGACTGGTTTGAATGGGCTTAACAGTACTGGGGAAAAAATTAATTATAAAGGTTAGTATTTGGCCTTGATAGGCCAAATTACCAACATTTTTGGTGAGTCACATGGGTTGGCCAGCTTTCTAGTTAAAATAACTCACTGGATTTCATGTGACAATGGCAAACTAAAGCATAACAACTTTGACTTGATGACTCTCTTGAATAGAAAATAGACTCTTTTGAACTTTGTAACACATTTTTTGACTATGACACAATAATATTGAAAGGAAATAACAACTAAACTAGGAATCAATACCAACTAACTCTAAAAAAATAGGACAATAGGATAAACACAATAGAAAGGAAGCAAACTACTATTTATGTTAATCACTTATTGAAATAAGGTAAACTAAAATAAGATTATTTCTTCCAAGATCAAATATAAAAACATTTTGTGAATCATGAAATGTTAAAACATGTTTGTGATCTCTTGATAGCCTCTTCTTGTAGATAAAAACACTTGTATGTCCATGTCTTCTTGATGATGTAACTAGGCCTCCTAATTCCTATCTCAGGTACATGGATTGAAGATATGGAAATAATATATAATCATCCTCCTCCAATAATTTCCTAATTTTTAATAACAATGTCAATTCTTCTTCATTCATTGGCTACCAATGATCTAATATGTCTTCCATTATACCTTGATTTTTCTCATGGACAAGTGACTTCTCATTATCTTCATGATTGACTTCTTATATCTCTTTAGGCATGGTAGAGGACAATATTTATTCATTTGATTTATGTTTAAGAGTAATGACTTGAGGTACCAACTCAATAAACACATATTCATTCTTATCATCTTCATGAACTTGTTATTCTTGTGATCCAAAGTGGATAGATTCAACAATTGAGTTGTCTTTAATATATTCAACATGAAGTGTAAGACCATAAATAGATTTATATTCTTTGAAAATATCCATAAATTTCTACCAAAAATCCTCATCATTACCTTGATACTTGTCTTCTTTGAATAGCTTGCATTCATCAATGGTTAACCTTGTAGGTTATTAAGAAACATCTTAGTTTGTGATAGCTACTATGTGATAAAGAAGCTATTGAGGAACAACTTCTTATGGAACATCTAGAACCTTTTATTCATATATCTCATCTTCTACTTGCAATTCATCTTGAAACTCATCTTCTTTTACATTATGAAGGACTAAGTCATGGTTTTCCTTACAAGTGTCTCAATGGAGGTGTCCTCTTCATATTTTTCACTCAAGACTATCTCATCTTCATTATTATTAACTAAAATTTATTCATTCACCTCATACAAGAGAGGTTCCTTCTCAATAATTGGCATGGTATATCCTTGAAAGTAGTCAAGAAGATGAGAAAGTTCTATAGATGTTAGCATCGATACTTGATTTTTCTCATGAAGCTTCTCTTCTTGGAACACCTTCACCTACTTTCTATATTGCATTGGTTCTTTAATATCTTTCCAAGAAGGAAAGGAATTGGGATTTTGATGAAGGAGTGAATGTTGAATGATCTCCTACTTTTTATTGAATTCAACATCTTAAATCATGCTTGAATGTTATGTTTTATCTATGGAATGTTATACCTAATTCCAATTTATGAACTTAGGTTTATAAACCTTTAATTCTATATTTATTCTTTTTATGGGTGAGAAAGAAGGAATTTGCTATTATGTTGCCTTTGTAGCTACCATTGGATAGTGAAGATGTTAATTTATAAGATCAATTTACTTGGCTAGCTTATCCTCAAAATCATGAACTAACTAATTAGAGATGTCTTCCTAAAAACTTGAATATTTAGTTTCCTAAATGATCTACTACACAACCTAAAAATTAGACTCCTCAAAACATACTTATTTAGCCTTCAGAGACCTCTCTTGGATGGACTTCTAGGTAGGAAAGCTAGGTAAGGTCTGGTTTGACTTTGAAGCTTGTGATAAAATTTTTTTATTGATCATAAAGAGAAAAGGGTAGATATATTGTAACATTTTATTGATTTTGATAACCCTTGGGTGTCTCATAAACCACCAGCCTCTCTTCAATGCTTATAATTAGACCACCTATGTCTAGACTATCAACACTAAACTTTGAGTGACCTTTCCTTATAAAAGATGCACATACCTATTTATCCTACTATAAATTATCCCTAATTTTTTGAAGTTCATGATTGTAAATATCTTGTCCATATCTCTTCTTAGTGTCTATGTTTACCACTTATTTCTCATATCCAAAAAGGGGTTGATTGAATCTTGAGATAAATTATTTTGGGACTTGATTTGATTAGTTAGGAAAATAACAAGATTCATGAGAGTTGTTATAGGATTGTTATGATATTTCATACTTCTGATAAGGCTCTAAATATTGTTAGTAAGGCTCATCATAAGGATGATATTAATCATGGTAGGTTTGATATGGGTCATGAGGATCATTCTAAAACTATTGGTAATGAGAAGAATGATAGATATCTTTTCTATAGGATGTCATAGCCTATAAAATCATGAATATAACTAAAATTAAGAACAAAAATATGACTTTTACCTTGAGATAAGGACCATAGGAGTAATTCAAAATAGCTTTAAAGATGAATATGAATATGTTACAAACATACTCTAATGGTAGAATTTGTGTCCCTCCGGGCATGTTAGAATTGTTAAAAACCTATATAACACCCTCTACAAAGGCTTGATAGATTTATATTTGAAAATCCTTCACACCTGGACTAACATTGGAATGATCTAAGGTGTGGGACACTAAACTCATACTAGACCTCTAGTTTTGATGAGGCTAGTTCCTCTGATGTATCACTTTGATCTGCTTACAAAAATATTTATTTTTGGCATGAAAAGGGTTATAAGAAAACTAAAAGGGGAAATGATATTCTAATTTTGGTAATACACCTATATTTCTGGTTCATCCACTCTATTGGAGCTCCAAAAATATTGATGAGATAAGCAAATGATTGAATCTACAACCCCAAATCACTCCTATGTATCAATATTTTATGTAGATGTTTTATTAGTTGATCAAATCCTAAGGTAAATTATAGAATATTCATGATTCAAGGAAATACCCATTCACTTATATCCACTATTAGCTCAGCCAAATGACACCAAACACTGAAACATAACCTACATAAGTTAGCTTACTAATAGCTAGGTGAGATCAGGACATGACAAGGGAGAAAATCATGCCACATGTTAAAATAAACTAACATAAAAAAACTATACCATAGTAATAGAATTGGAAAACAATCATTTTATTCAACTCAAAAAGTGACAAATCTCAATCTTGGTAGAGTTAGATCATGCCCAAGAGAGGGATCCTAAAAACTAGCTTTCAAGCCTACATATATATATATATATATATATATATATATATATATATATATATATATATATATATATATATATATATATATACATATATATATATATATATATATACATACATATATATATATATACATACATATATATATATATATATATATATATATACATACATATATATATATATATATATACATACATATATATATATACATACATATATATATATATATATACACACACATATATATACATACATACATATATATATATATATATACATATATACATATATATATACATATATACATATATATATACATATATACATATATATATACATATATACATATATATATATATACATATATATATATACATATATATATATACATATATATATATATATATATATACATATATATATATATATATACATATATATATATATATACATATATATATATATATATATACATATATATATATATATACATATATATATATACATATATATATATATATTATATATATAATAGAAGTAGCTCTAGCCAAGATATTGGCATAGAGGTGAGAAGAAGGGGTAAAATCCACATGAAATAAAGTAAAAATCCACTTTTAAATTCATTAAAAGGTACTTAATCTATCTCCATTGTTGAAAGTCTTTGCATGAAGCTCATTTTTGGAATTGAAATGAGGATGGTGGGCCCCTTGACCTTGTCAAACTCTGTTTGCATGAATTTTATACCAAAAACTAGATTTTAACTCCATTGTAACTAATTTTAATTTTATTTAAATCCTTTTTTTCATTAAACCCTTTAAATAAGCATGAAACTTGGTCAACTAGTCAACTAAAGTGATGATTGGATAAGACAAGCCAAAATTCACTAAGTATTTTATTTCATGAAATGAAACTTGAAGGATTAATATTCATGATATATCCATTTTAAAATAATATATTAATCATTAAAACTCTAATTTAACTCCTTGATAGGCTTTCAACATCACTCTTTAGTTGACTTGTCTTGCTAAATAGGCCTACTAGGCCAAATAAGCATAGTAGCCTAACTTTATGTACTTGGTGGTTTATTTTAACCTATAATAAAACCATAAAAACCTAAAAAGATTATGATATTAGACCTGAAGAAATATTCCATACATGAAATATCTCCTCCTAGTGAAGAAACACTTGTAACTTAGTCAAGCTTGTTGACTAGGTCAATTTTGATTGAATTTCCTATAGAGTGGCTAGTTTGAAGGATCTAGTAGGGACACTTGTGGGTATATTTATGACCAAATTATTATTTTAAGACTAATAAAAATCCTTTGGATTCAACATCCATGGATTGTATTTCATTGGACTTCCCTATACCTCATTTTTCATGTTTTTTTCTCCAAAAAACTTGATTTTTACCCTGATCCATACAATTTCATACATAAAATTAAATTGTTGGGATATTATCTGAGTATAATTGATGTTTTAATAGGTTTAAGGTTGATTTAAGAGGTTTTTATGTAAATAAAACTGCCTTTTCTCAAAATTGGTCACTATGAGGGTTTGGGAGGGTTTTAGAGATGAATATTCTTAGTGATGATTCATGAACCATAGACCTCCAAACCCAAACTTATGTAAATTAATGTGTATTATACTTACCTCATTAATATCCACTAAAATATTTTGTTCCCATGCAGAATATATTAAAAAATAGAACTTGAAGGAAAATTACATGTAGGGTTTACAAGCATTTTCGACATGCTTATGCTCTTCGCAATTGTTCATAAGGCACATCCCATAAACAACCTCAATTTTCCAATAATTATAATTAAATATGTGTCCTAAAATAATTATAATATATTTTGGCCAAAATCCTCATGTGGTGAAAGATACGAGCATTTGATTAGGTGGCTTGAATGGGTGTCTGAAACTATAGAATTTAAATTTCCTCCTTGGACTAAAAATTAATCCTCAATTTCTTCTCCCTAATTTAAATAATCATTATTTGTCCTTTAATATTTCATAAAAACCTTATATATGTGTCTTCTTTCTTGATAGCTCAAAAAATGCCTTTTGTCCTATAGACCGTCTTGCTTGATTTAGCCCTCAAGGGTATGGTTCACATATGATTTGGAGTTCTTAAATTATTAAAATGTCTTATTAATATGTAATAACATCATTAAATTATTTTAAATCACTAAAATTATATTACAAACCATTTTATCACCTCCAAACCCACTTGGACCTCCTCTTACTCCATTGTGACTATTTTTTGACTAGTAAGGGACTGTGTCAAAATAGTGAATATTTAATCTTATTTAATGGAATTGAAAATGATATGTAATATTCCTTAATTTATTATTATTATGTTTTTCAAATTTAAAGTTTTAATTATTTGTATAGATGCCAAAAAGCTTAAAATTCTCTCAAAATTATGTCTTTTGCAATATATGAGCATGTGGCTAACTATGTTTCATGCTTATTAGAGATGATTTCATGGGAAATTAAAGATTTAAAGATAAATTTCATACTAATTTATATAAATAGTCTTATAAAAATGTTTTTAAGCATATATCAACCTTATTCTCGCATGTTTTACCCTAGAATAATGATTTTTTGGCTTCACGTAGTCATATTCCATATAATGTACTACGGGGTTTAAATGTGCTTATATATTCAAAGGTTCATCATGATGAATTATTTATGATACTTTATATAATTTTATTCATGTTTTCCTCATGAAACATCCTCTTTTATCATACTCCCACTTTATAAAATTTCGTATCTTCTTCCACTTGCTTGAATTAACTAGGTTTGTCTTAGTATTTGAGGATATAGATGAATGTTTTAAGACTCATGGCTAATTTTAGGGGTTTTTTAGGGAATCCACATCATTATAATTTATTAAATATCACTTATTCACCTGATGTATCTTCTTGAAATAATTAATCTTCTCTCTAGACCTTTGTATTTTAAAATCCTTATAGATGGTTATAGGCTTGTATAAAACATGGTTGTAGGTCACTAATCTCCATCAATTAGCCCTTATTAAACTCCATGATGTAAATAATTGAGTTATGATTGATATTTTCCTCCATGGTGATTATGTGATTGATTATTTCAAGCAGGTATTGAGGACCATTAGATAGACCTAAACCCCAAAAACTATCATCAACTTGACTATAGCATATTTGTCTACAGTACTAGGCCTATAGGTGTGTGTTTAATATGAAACATGGATTTAACTTGAGTTTTGACACCTTTAATTATTTCCTTAGTTTTATGTCTTATGATAATTTTTTTGTATATAATGATCACTTTTAGTAATTGAACAAAAACTTCTTTTTGCGCTTGATTGTATGTGAATCATATGGTCCTTGTATAGACTAGGTTTGTAGAGTGTTGATGTTTCCTTATGTATATTTATAAATACACCAATTTTTAATGAGTAAAACTTATGTATATTTAATACTTAACAACTTAAACTATTATTTGTAAGTCTATCTCATGAATAAAACCCTTGAAATCACCTTAAATATGATTCATACACTTGGTTATAGCTTTTTTAGGATGGATGTAGGTTATTAATCTCCTCATTAGACATATATATGCATTGTAACCTAGATCTTTATTAAATCATAATAAACCTATAAACCCAAAACCTACTTGATATTTAAAAACCCTTAAATCACATTTAAATTATCAAACACTTTCCTAACTATGGCTTTTCCTTGGCAACAATAGGTCACTTTGTTGATGTCTATAGGTGGACCTCTAAAGGATGCAATTAACTAAGTGTTATGTACATATAATTATCTTTATCCTTTATTTGATTTTATGTCACTAATTTATTATCCTTGGTTTAAATAATCACCATGACCTCAAGAGAGTTATTAAAACTTGTCAAGCCAAATCTTGATAGGTAGTGGCCTGAGAGCAAGATTATATGTGTTTTTTGAGGCACTATAGGTCCTTGACCTAACTTGTACTTTGACTAAAACTTTCATCATATTTGGCCTAATTTTATCATCATGGCATGTATTCCTTCACACCATTATACCTCACATAGTCATAATTTTTCATCCTCTTATCAGTTCTAGAAATAGGTCTAAGCCTAGAATAGGGCTATAGGTGATGATGCTAAGATACTTGAGGTGGTGAGAAATTGACCTTTTTTTGTCCCTAAACCAATTTAATGAGGTAAAAAATCTCTTATTTCTCTTTATTTTGTAGTGATTTATTCTCTTCATATACCTTAATAAGTCCCTTTGATGACTAAAACCCTCATTAACTATAGGTGGTCCTTATAGGCCTATAAATGTACAATGTGCTATAGAAAATACCAAAATGTAATCATGACCTTAATTATTAGGTGTATGACATGAATGGTAAAATTTTAGGGTTTATAAACTTTTTAATGATTTCTCAATCTCATCAACACTTGATTTCATGCTAAGACCTTATAAGGACTATGTCCTTTGTCAGCTATAGGTACACTTTTAGTACCATTTGTATATATTTAGCATGTATGAGACTTTAACCAATGCCTTACACTTGATTTGATCTCTGATATACTCCCTTAATGTTCTTGATGAAGTCATTTTCATATAGTCCATTTGGGGAGATCATCACTACCACTCCTTAGCTTATGTACATAATGTAAGACATGATTGTGTTCAACTTGCTTCTATAAATGGTCATATTGAAATGGTTCTAAATTTTAGGTCCAAAAAACTACTCTCACATCCATGAAGTCTTTCTCCTCACATTATGGATTGCTTTATTTACTGATCTTGAAAAAGGTCTCTTGTCACCTTGAGTCTTCATAGCACCTTTATGACCACACTTGATTATTATTAAACTTATTATAGATGATTCTTTGATTATAGTTTGATTATTTATTTGGATTATATCCTATTGGTCATGTTTGTATAGCCCTTTGATCAACCTTTAGCTCTCTTTGGTAATGAAATATGAAATGGAGATGGGTGAAAGGGTGGAAGGGATGAAAGATGAGGAAATAAATGAAAGGAGGGTAGAGAAAAGCACAAAAAATAGTGAGAATATAGTGGTAATACAATGATATGGGGTTTTTTGTGGGCTTGTGCTTTATGAAAAATCACTAAGAGTGTAAGAATGCCTAGAATACTTACAAACCCTATAGGCAATTTTCCTTCACAAGATATATTTTCATATCTTTTACATGGGAACCTGATATTTTTATGGATGTTAAGGGGGTTAGTATACTACACATTCATGGAAAGAAGTTTGGATTTGGAGTTTTATGCTTCATTAATCATCATTAAGAAGATTCAATGTTAAAAGCCTTCCAAACCCTCATAGTGATCAATTTTGAGAAAATTGGATTTTATTTCCATAAAAACCTCATGTATAAACATAAAACCTCTAAAAACATCAATTACACTCAGAGATGATCCCATAAATGCTAATTTTTTGTATGAAACTATATGGATCAAGGAAGAAATCATTTTTTTGGAGAAAAAAGCCTAAAAATGAGGTACAATATATTCTAATGAAATCCAATCCATGGATGTTTAATCTTGATACTTTTTATTCATCCTCAAATCATTATTTATTCATAAATCTACAAGGAAGTGACCCTGATAGCTCCTTCAAAATAGCCACTCTACAAGAAATTCAAGTAAAATTGACCTAGTCAATACGTTTAACTAAGTTGTATCTATCTCATTATCAAGAGGATATATTTCATATGTATAAGGTTTATTAAGGTCTAATATCATCATGTTTTTAGGTTTTCATGGTTTTGTTGTAGGTTCCAATAATCCACCAAGTATAGAAAGTTAGGTTACTAGGCTTATTTGGCTTAGTAGGTCTATTTGACAAGACAAGTCAACTAAGGAGTGGTATTAAAATAATATCAAGGAGTTAACATGGAGTTTTCATGATTCATATATTCTCTTGAAATGGATGTATTATGCACATTCAACCTTCAAGTTTTGTTTCATGTAATAAAATACTTAGTAGAGTTTAGCTCTTCTTAACCAATCATCACTTCAGTTGATTAGTTGATCAAGTTTCATGCATCTATCAAGGTTTTCATGAAAATGATGGATTTAAATAAACTCAAACTTAGTTAATATGGAGTTAACATCCAATTTTTTTCATATCATTCATGTAAAAAGATTTTTACAAGGTCAAGGGACCCACCATCCTCATTCCAATGCCAAAAATGAGCTTCATGCAAAGACTTTAAATAAATAAAATATATTATGGACCTTTTAATGCATGTAAAAGTGGATTTTGACTTGATTTCATGTGGATTTTACCTCCTCTTCTCACTTATATTCCAAAACCTTGGCTAGAGATGCTTCTATTTTCTATATATATAGGCTTTTAAGCCATTTGTTAAGATCACTCTCTTGGGTATGATCTAATTATACCAAGATTGAAATTTTTAACCTTTTTAGATGAATAAAATGATTGTTTTTATATTCCATTACTCTAGTATAATTTTTTTATGTTAGTTGATTTGAACATGTCATAGTAGTTTCTCCCTTGTCAGGTCTTGACCTCACCTACCTACTAGTAAGGTAACTTATTAAGGTCATGCTTTAGTGTTTAATGTCACTTGGTTGAACTTTTAGTGTATATAAGTGACTATTTATTGCCTTGAATTAGGACTATTCCATCATTTCCCTAAGGCATTGATCAATTGATAAAACCTCTACATGAAATACTGATACATAGGATCCATTTGGGGTTGTAGATTCAAACATTCTCTTATCTTATTAGTGTTTTAAGAGGTTAAATAGAGTGGGTGAACTATAAATATAGGTCTATCAACAATATTAGAATAGGATTTCACCTTTTAATTTCCTTCTAACCCTTTTCATCCCAAAAATTAGTAGTTTAGTTATCAGAGCAAAGTGATATATTAGAGGAACTAGCCTCATCAAAACTAGAGGTCTGGTCTAAGTTCAGGTGTCCCACACCTTAGATCATTCCAATGTTAGTCCAAGCGTAAAATATTTTTAGAGCAAAATATGTCAGCCTTCAAGTAAGGTGTTATCTAGGTTGCTAACAATAACCATAAATAATTGAACATAAGCATTATGCTAATATAGGTTTTTTTCATTATATTCATAAATGGTATCAAAGAGTATAATGATTCTAAAGTTAAAATGATAAAAAAATCATAAAAATCTCATCAATAATAATAAAAAGTATACTAATTAGGTATTTATACTTGGTTTACCCTAACCAATTAGTTATATAAGTAAATATAACTAAGATGACTCACTAATGATCATCAACATAATTGAGTCATGGTATCCATTTACAATAAATTCTTATAGATTCAGGCCTATCTACCCCTATATTATCTCTCGATGATGGATCCTCATCATTGAGTACCTATCTTCCCATATGTCAGTGTTGGATTAACACTTGAATTAGTTTTCCCTACTTGAATTAGTTTTCCCTACCATTCCTATGAACCACTCCATAATCATCTCCATTTTTGGGCTTTCCCTATGTCTTCCACTAATATTTTAATCCTACATTCTGAGGTTCTCTATGTATCATACTCTTTACTCCATGGGACTTACTTTTTTCATGCCATGGTCTTCTATGTTGTGTGTCTCATTATTGCTTGTTACTAAAATTACTTAGCCAAAAGAATATTCAAAATAGGGGGCCCAATAATTTAGGTGGTAGATATGGTCATTATGATTATCTTACCCAACTTTTCATATCTATAAAAATAATTAAAAACTACTTAAAACCAAAAACAAATACTAATAATGTATATGTGTGAATACAAATGTTTATACTTGTTGGCATGGTATTCATAGTTTTACATGCATTTACAGGACTCAATTATGCATGATGAACCAAAATAGATGTTAATGGACATCTCTATAAAATTTACAAAGTGAATAAATATCAAAAGAAAAAATATTAAAAATTAAAAAAATGAGATCAATCAATTGTGTTTAATATTACAAAGTGTACTCAAATCTTAAATTAACATGTTAGTGATCATCAAAAGAGATACACAAAATACATAATTATAATTTTTTTTTCATAATTTATACAATTTAAAAAATGACCCACACAAACATATTTTTATAAAACAAATTTAATTACTACTAACCATTTATAATAGATAAATTAAAAAACTAATAAAAATAAGCAATAAGATTGCACATCAAACTACTAAAACTACACCAGGACCTTTACAACTTCACTACTAAACAAAACTACATACAAGACCTCATATTCCATTACCAATATTTATTATTGAATTTAAACGATTTGTAAGACCTTATTCATTTTTATGAACTTCTAAGATCATAACACTTTTGAATAATTCGATACTATCACCTATAGGAACACAATATTATTAGGACTCAAACCTAGATAACTAGAGTTTAATTATAGATATAAAAAGACAAGATGAAGTAAATACTCATCATTTTATATAAAATATCCTTATTCCTCTTGTGATCATATAGGAAAAAATTTCATCACTGTAATAAAAAAATATGTGTCTATAGTATATTTAATCACCTTACCAACCAATAATTATTTGTATTTACACAAGCACAAATTACTTAGATCATTCCATGGGGATTCAATTGAAAAGTGGCCAAAAATCTCAAATTCATTAAAGAATAAGTCGAATAAGACACCTATGATCTTATGAAATTTGGATAAGAATATAATTTTCTTAATATTGGGCCATTCATAGTGAAAATTTGATATTGAATTAAGCAAAAAAATCACCTTAAGGACAAAAAGTATGCCTCATGGAGCATTTTTTTATGGAATAAAATCAACATGATGAATATATAATAACCTATATAGTGATACTTGAAACAAGATCTCACTTATGATTTTGAGAACCATTCAATAATATCCTAGGAGAGTAAAATTATTACTGAAAAATTCACTGTGGTATAATTCATGAAACATGAAAGCCTCCAAAAGTAATTCATATCCATTCCATCATCAACTCAAGTGATAACTATATTATATGCAATATTATCTCAACATCAAAGGTATAAATACCAAGAACTTCTAGTTTTAAATAGATATCTAGATTTAACTAAATTATTTACAAACATAAGATCACCATATCCTTTGAAGGGACATTTCCAAATAGACCAATATTCTTTAAAATGATATGTATAACTCAATATATGATCAAAAAACCATTCCTATACAAATATTTATTCATGTGTTCATTGTGAAATAAGGACAAGGATCTTATGTGGAGACAACCATCAAATTTATGCCCAATTATTAGTATATATCAACCACCCATGTGGCATCATATCATATCCATGGCTTCATAGACTCCACCTCCAAACTTATCCCTTTATCTTAGTATCCACAATCTATTTTTGACACATGTGTTCCCTTTAGTGGTCATGGGGCATAGGGTTTAATGCATATTTTTAAGATATTCAAACTCTATTCTTTATATACTAGACACATAAAAATCTTAAATATTCCTATGTATTTCCATTTATGTGTTCCCCTTCATTTCACATTTATTTACTAATACCATGTGGAAAAATTGATCCTCATGACTATTTCATACTTTCACCTTTTCCTATTATTTATGAACTAGTTTTAGACCTTATTGGGTTGACACATGTCATCATGATGGTAGGATATGACACAATTTGAATAAGATGTGTGAAAACCATTAATTAGTGACATACCACATATTCCAAAGAACATGCTCTTTCAATTTATACCTCTGACTTTACCTTATACACTAAGTGATCCTAGTAGACATGGCATAAAGTGACCCCTCCACATGGAGGATGTCAATTAATTCATGTGACATATTCTTAATGGTCCACACATGAAACACATGGAATTTTTTATTGACCATGGATAATGAACCTCATAGATACAACTTTTCATTTAGGAAACTTGATAACTATGAAAATTAATGGGTTTTATTAAGTACACTATTTTTTTACCCTTGTTCATGTGAATGCTTTAGTGAACATTCCATTTCATAGTTGATTTAGCCTCATATAATAGAATCATATGTGTCACATTATCATATGGGCCTATCTCTTCATCCTTTACATTATCCACATGTTAGTCTCCTAATTTCCATGCACCATAGATTATAGTAGTTATTTTGTATCTATTCTCTACCTTCCACTTCAAGACTACTAATAATGAAACACATGGAAGTTATATATCATCCACATGGTCATGAATATCACAAATTCCTTTTTTATTTACATATACACATTAAAATATTCAATCTAATCTATATATACTTTTATTCTATGAAAAAATCCTTAGTGGCCAATCTTTTTCTAAGTCAAAAACTTTTTCTCTATATAGGTATAAACCAAGGACCTCATGTGTGGAAGACTATCACACTAAAAAAATGTGTCATGATTTGTCACTAAAATATTATGGTGTCCATATGTAATTTATGATAGGATCAAATAGGATTTTAGATCTTTGAAACTCATGGGTGGACCAGAATGTTGATGTCATCACATGAGCACATAGAGGGTAGACACAAGTAATATTTATAAAGAGACCCCTAATATTTTAGATATGAAATCAACCATGATAACATGGGTTGCAATCATAATATGGGTTATCCAAATAATAAATTTTCACCTTGGGAATGTGTTAGGTTATGGAGCTAAAAGCTTCAACCCTTTACAAACTGAAGGAACAATGGTTGCTGAGATCCAGGAGCACCGGCATCGGCAGCAGGACCGACGTCGGTAGTGACCAGTGCAGAAGGCCACCGGCGACGGCAGGAAGTCGGCCGACGTCAGTAGAACCAGACAAGCCGGGACCGACGTCGGTCACCTGTGTGTTCCAGAAGTGTTCGTTTCATGGACAGTTAGTTAAGTGAACGAAGAGTTTGCATGTTGAGACCAGTTAGAGTCTTGGGCTGCGAGGATAATTGTCAAAATTAAGAGTCTAAGTTATTGTTTGAGTTAGGGATCTATTTATAGACCCATTGGCATGTATTGTTTAATGTATGGGATAGAAAGGAAGAGTTCCTTCTAGTTGTAAGATCTGTGAGTTGCAGGTTATTGCAAGCTCATTGGGGATCTACATGTAAGTTTGGTCTTTGAATTGCAGGTTGCAGGTTCATGAGAGATCAACTTGAAGTGCTATAGAGTGCTTGGTGTACCGGCAGGGTTATTACTGACTAGTTGGTGAGGTGAACACCAATTCTATGTGTGAGTTGGTTGTTGGGACCATTTTTTGTGTAAGAGAGTGTGTGTAAGAAGAATTACTGTACACTTGAGGTGTGGCAAATCTCTGTAAGGTGAAAGAGTGTGGCAGCTCTTTGATGTATTCTTTTCTGTATAGTGTTAATACAAGATAGTGTATTGTCTCTCATATTCTGTGCTATTGGTGAATTCTAGTTACTTGTGTTTCTGGTTATTTTTGCATATTCAATTGCTTATATTTTGTAATCATACTGTGCTCTTTCTGAGGAGCAAGATCCTAACAGGTGGAATTAGAATAGGTGTGTTTGTTCTTGGGATTTTCTTCCACCCCTCCTACCAAGTGGTATCAGAGCTTTTGGTTAGGATACTAACAGATTGGTGTAGATCTGGTTAGCGTGTTTTGATTACAGGTTACTCACAAGGTTTCTGTTTGAGTGGGAGTTGAGCAATGGCAGAAAATAGTCAACTACGAATGGAAAAGTTTAATGGCAAGAACTACCAATTATGGAGGATGCAGATTGAGGACTATCTGTATCAGAAAGATTTGTACTTACCGTTGGGTGGGGTTGCTAGCAAACCCTTGGATATGAAAGATGAAGAATGGGAGGTTCTTGATCGGAAGGCTCTAGGATCTGTTAGATTGAGTCTTGAATCATCTGTGATTTCCAGCTTATCACAGTGTAAGACAACGGTGGAGTTGATGAAATCTTTGGCAAATTTGTATGAAAAACCCTCGGCTTCTAATAAGGTATTTCTTATGAAGCATTTATTTAATTTGCAAATGTTGGAAGGTGGATCTGTTCATAGCCATCTTAGTGATTTCCATGCTTTGGTAAACCAGTTAAATTCCGTCAATATTGTATTTGATGATGAAATTAGAGCTCTCTTAATCTTGTGTTCATTACTTGAAAGTTGGGAAGGTTTGGTAATGGCAGTTTCTAATACTTTGTCTCCTTCAAAAGTCTTAAAAGTGGATGATGTTGTGAGTGTGATATTGAATGAAGAGATACATAGGAAAAGCACAGGTGAATCATCTGGAGATGCTTTGAGTGTTGAAGGAAGAGGAAGGCCAAGAGAGAAGATAGAGCATGGGAGATCAAGGTCGAAAACAGGCAGGAGATCCAAGTCCAGGTATGGTAGAATAACCTGCTGGAAATGTGGAAAGCAAGGGCACTTAAAGAGAGATTGCAAATTGGGTGAAGATCAGCATGAAGGACATGGAGAAGAAGCAGATGTTGCGGGTTACATTGCACAGGATGCTCTGGTATGTTCTTTGGATAAAGTAAAATCTTGGGTATTAGATTCTGGTGCCTCTTTTCATGCATCCCCACATAGGGAATTTTTTCATGAGTATGTCCAGGGAGACTTTGGAGAAATTTGTGTAGGGGATGGTAAGCCTTGTCAGATTGTTGGCAAAGGCAAAGTGAAGCTGAAATTGCAGACAGGTGACACATGGGTGTTAAAGGAGGTCATGCATGTCCTAGTTCTAAAGTGGAATCTGATTTCTGTTAGAAGTTTGGGTGAAGAGGGTTGCACAGTAACTCTCATAGCGGACTCTTGGAAGGTTACCAAGGGTACACTTATTATAGCTAGAGGTAAGAAAGTAGGTACGCTTTATCTATCTACTTGTTTTACTGATTCTCCTTCTGGGTTATCTACTTCAGCTGTAGATTCGGAGATGTGGCTAATAGGCTTGGTCACATAGATAAGAAGTAGATGCTGGTTCTTGAGTCAAAGAGTATGCTTTCAGATTTGGAAGGCATGGATCGTGGTTTCTATATGCAGAAGAAGAAGGTTACGTTTCTTGAGGAATCCGATGTTAGTGATAAGAATAGGAAAGCCTTGGTTTTTAAGGAGAAAGTGATGGACAGAGTTCAGCACAAGGTGCATAGGAATTTTGAGCAGAGCAAGGGTGATTTGGACAAGGGTTTGATCCAAAAAGAGCTCACGGGAAAAAGTCAGGTCTCACAAGAAAAACACAGAGACCGACGTCGGCAGGAAAACTGGCGTCGGTGTCCAGATAGGGACCAACATCGGCTATGTGCAGCCTGACATCGATGACTCAGGGCAGATAAGGACCGGCGTCAGCCAGGAGAAACCGACGTCAGTAAGGAGGCAGTCGCAGGGAACTAACATTAGTCGGCTATAGACTGAGATGTGACCGGCATCGGTTACTGAGACGAATTTTGGGTGGACAGCTAGTTGTCATGGAGTCTCAAGCACCCATATGGAGGACTGAAGGTGTAAGTAAGTTCTTAAATTTGTCATTTCCCTTCTTTACACTACTTGTTGCTCACTTATGGCATAGGACCAGGAAGTTGTTAAAGAAGCAGAACAGGTAGATCCAGGAAACAGTGGGAGCTTGGCATGGATGAGGATGTGATTCCTTGGAGGAGAACCAAACAGGTGTTTTGGGTAGAGTTGCCAGCTGGAAGTAAGCACTAAGAGACGAATGGATGTTAAGGATGAAGAAGAGCGGAAATGGATACGTGAGATGGAAGATCAGGGTATATGATCTTGTATTAGCTACAGGGCAATGGAGGTTTGATCATTGTGTTTCTCTTTACCAGGTTGGATAATATTAGCTACATTATCCTATTTTCTATATGATGTGCTTGTTGCAGGGTTACATATACAGGTATTGCTAAACTAAAGGTAAAGCTAGTTCAGGTGTGTGTCATGGAGAATCTGGGAGCAGCAAGATTCTTTGGCATGAGTGTGATCTAGAGACATGGAGGTCTTGTTGACATTGTTTCAGGATGATTGTGTGAGACCGGTTAGCACACCAATGGTTAAACAGTTCACAGAATAGGTGTCTTGATTCACATAATGAGGTTGAGTGCATGGTATGTACTAAACCTAAATTTTCCCAAGCAGTGGGAGTTATCACAAGTTGGAGTCAATCCGAGAAAGTAATACTGAAGGGCAATTCAGTGGGACCAGCAGTAGGTGCACATGCTATGCAGGGTCAAGATCTTTATCTACATGGTTGTAGATGCAGATGTGGTAGGTAATTTGGATGACAGATTTTGCACCATGGATTTTGTGGTGGCTGGTCTTCAAGAGTGATCTTGAGGAGGGATACAAAGCCAAGGGAACAAACTAGACAGTGTATAGGTACAGGTACAGGTTGCAGTTGTTTATCTCCAAGTGGGAGATTGTTAGGTTGTGGAGCTAAAAGCTTCAACCCTTTGCAAACTGAAGGAACAATGGTTGCTGAGATTTAGGAGCACCGGCGTTGGCAGCAGGACCAACGTCGGTAGTGACCAGTGCAGAAGGCCATCGGCGACCACAGGAAGTCGACCGACGTCGGCAGAACCAGACAAGCAGGGACCAACGTCAGTCACCTGTGTGTTCCAGAAGTGTTCATTTCACGGATAGTTAGTTAAGTGAACGAAGAGTTTGCATGTTGAGAACAGTTAGAGTCTTGGGCTGTGAGGATAATTGTCAAAATTAAGAGTCTAAGTTATTGTTTGAGTTAGGGATCTATTTATAGACCCATTGGCATGTATTGTTTAATGTATGAGATAGAAAGGAAGAGTTCCTTCTAGTTGTAAGATCTGTGAGTTGTAGGTTGTTGCAAGCTCATTGGGGATCTACATGTAAGTTTGGTCTTTGAATTGCAGGTTGCAGGTTCATGAGAGATCAACTTAAAGTGCTATAGAGTGCTTGGTGTACCGGTAGGGTTATTACTGACTGGTTGGTGAGGTGAACACCAATTCTGTGTGTGAGTTGGTTGTTGGGACTGTTTTTTGTGTAGGAGAGTGTGTGTGAGAAGAATTACTGTACACTTGAGGTGTGGCGAATCTCTGTAAGGTGAAAGAGTGTGGCGGCTCTTTGATGTATTCTTTTCTGTATAGTGTTAATACAAGATAGTGTATTGTCTCTCATATTCTGTGTTATTGGTGAATTCTAGTTACTTGTGTTTCTGGTTATTTCCGCATATTCAATTGCTTATATTTTGTAATCATACTGTGCTCTTTCTGAGGAGCAAGATCCTAACAGGTGGAATTAGAACATGTGTGTTTGTTCTTGGGATTTTCTTCCACCCCTCCTAACAGAATGAAGTATAAGAGGAAATTTAATTTCAAAAAAAAAAGAGAAATGATGACTAATGATATATGAGTACAAATAAATATATAAAGGAGATGATAAATGAATGATAAAAAATATAAGAAACCTTATGATGGTGGCTGAAACACTTATCATACTTTGAAATTTATACACATTGTGATCATAGGGGTTTCGAAATGTTACGTGACTTTTTTGGCTCCACCACTTTCAATGTCTCAAGGAGAATTTTAAAACTCTTTTCATCATAAAATTTACTCTTTATAAATGCTATGATATCATTAGACATTTTGAGTTCTAATCTTCATATTTTGGATGGATATCCATTGTGTGTATTTATACATCCTATAATCCTAATAATGGAATTATAACTATGCCTTATCCATTAGGCTATAAAACTCTCCTAAATCCTTTGACCTAAAAAAATATCAATATAAAATGAGGTATATATGTAAGATACATAGAAAATGATTATTAAAATAAATTATTCAAAATAAAAATCCATTAAATAAAATTAAAATAATAAACCACGTATATATACACCATACAATTATTTTTTATGCAAATTTCAACTAAGAGAATTTTGTAGGTGCCTATCATTGACAAGAAAATATAACACCTAACTATCTAGATCTATAATAATATATGAATTTTATCCAATAATTATATTTATTTCTTAGGGATTAGTCTAAATTGGATCAAATTTCTCATGCTTCCATTTTTATTCATGTCTATTATTTGAGAGCAATACAAGTCACTAAATTAGAAATCCCTAGCTATTTCACTTTTATTGAACATACTTTTCATATTTTCATATTTATTTTGATATGTATCATGTTAATTCTCTATATCTCATTTAGTTTAATGATTTGGTTAATCCTTTCTCCATAGGGATCATTTTATTCTTCATATACTTTTTGTAGAAATTGGAAAGTGGGTAGTTCAAAATTGATAGTAAATGTAACATTAATACCATGAAAAAAATGGAATATCTTTTAACTTTGTATTTCTTAGGAATTATTTAGAGCACCTATTAGCAAGCCAAGTTACACCCTATGAAGTAGATTGTTAGTTCTCCTTCAATCTTGGACTAAAATTGGATTGGTCTATAGGTTATGGGTTACCTATAACTAGACCAAACCTATAGATAATGAGGCTAGATCCTATGATGTATAAACATTGAATCCTTTTCCTAAACCTATTTTTCTTTGGGGATGAAAAGAGTTAGAAAGATAACTTACAAGGAAATCTACACTAGTGATGGTGATGCACCAATTATCTAATGATCCTCTATTAACCTTTTCCTTAAACACACTTATGAATCAAAAGGGAATATCTTATCAACTAGACTTTGTTAATAGAATGCCAAACATGATTAATTCATATGGAGGTTAGATAAAAGGTTTATAGCTTGAAGGTAAAAGAATGGATGTCTATGAAAGACACTAAAAATTAATTCACTCTTTAACATAGCTTGTGTATCTTAACACTTCATGTTACCTGTAGAGGATGATAACATAAAATTAGGTGAAGGATAAGACCTAAAAAATAAGATGAATATCATGCTTATCTACAACTAAATAATTAAGAAACACAATAACAACCATGAATAAGTCTATAATAATCTCTTCTTTTTAAGTCAAGGTACAAGTTATAATTTTGGCATAGTTTTTGTATACTAGCCTAAGGGATCCCAAAATAAAGCCATAAGGAACACACACACACACACACACACAGATATATATATATATATATATATATATATATATATATATAATGAGGAGAGAATAAGAAGAATTGTGAGGAGGAGAGAAGAAAAAATCATCCATATATCATTAACTCAAGCATTACTTTAGTTGAAAATAGTTACAAATAGTCTTCAAGAAATCTCTCCATGTTTGATACTCTTACATGATTCCTTGTGCATTGATATGAGGTACTTGAAGATGTAATTGACTAATTCAACTATATCTTAAAGCATGATACATATTTATTTTGTCAAATAACTCTTATACCTTACCAATTAAGGGTTATTTATGCATGGTATGAGGGATGCGGTACTTCAATATCCCTAACTACATTCACAAGCTAATTGGCCTTGATCAAATGAATGATTAGCTTTCTTTGCATAGTGATTTGGGTGAATGCATGCCTAAACTATCAAAGTGGTGAAAATAAAATCATTGTGAATTTGGTGTGTTAGTCTTAAGTTTAAGTGGATTGTGGTCATGTGTCCATGTAAGCATCATGTGGGTGTTTGTGAGCAGTTCTGTTGGTCTCAAATTTCATGAAGCAGGGGCTGGGTTATCCTAGGTAGAGAGTAATTAGACCTTGGGAGGGAATTACTCATTATAATCATTCAAGTAGTTCCAAGCATTATCAGCTAAGCTCAACTCAGTGGTTTTTGTGTATGTTGGTTAATTAGCCAATTTATTATACTTTGGACCAAATTATCTCCCAATTTTTTTGTATTATGTGAATGATCATGTGTGTTTGAGTCAATTTTCTGATCTTTGTAAGTGTGTGTTTTTCTTTCCACTACTAATCCTTTATTATACAAGTTGTTTTCCACTATGTTTATGGGTTACTTTTGTAGGTAAACACTGAATTTTTAATCTATAGTTCTTATAGATTCCCATTATAATGAGGGATTTGGGTTAGGACAAGTGGTGCCACATGGACGGTCAGCTCTAAAGAGCTGGCCCTATGATAGTTTGTATCAAAGCACATAGTTTGTGTTTTTTAGGATTGTGTTTGCCTAAGTTAAATAGTCTTCTAACTTACCCTATCAAATCAGTCTAGTCTTGTGTTTGGCTACATCTGAGTCAATATGGTAGGATATCTATCTAGGATGTTGCTCAATAAAGTTGCTAGTAGGGGTTGAGAGTAGGGTCAGGGCAAAGGTGAAGGTGATGGTAGTTGCCATATTAGTAAGTCAAGAGTTGTTGTAGGGGGTGAAGGCCTTATTAAGTGAGTTGATGCCCAATTCCAATTGATGGGGGACCATATGGGTATGAGATTCAGTGACCTTGAGGAGAAGGTGACTAACATAGGGTAGATGATCATAGAACTTATTGGAAGGTTGGAGAAGATCTTGGTGTTCTAGATAGATTTATAGGATGAAGTGACTTTGTACTGATCAGTGATATCAAGTTTAGTGAAAGCATCAAGGTTTAGTTCTTCTACAGTCTTGTAGCAAACCATCTCTTGACCTTTAGAGATGGGTATTCATCTAGAAACACCTTGGGACCTTACACATCAATGTCAAGAGGTATTGGTAAGGGGTCAAGTAAGTCTTTAGGGAAGCCAGTGGGTGATCAAGGAAGGAAGGCTACTCTAAAATCACTAGAGGGATCTCAAAAGTCTTGGAGCACTTTCGTGGGTGGCAATAAGAAGTCACTAGTTAGAGAGTCAAGTAGGAAGCAGTCTCATTTGAAATGTTGGATGTGTGGTCAGAATCACTACAATCAAGTTTGTCTAAAGTGGTAGGGGGTGTTTATAGTTCAGATGGAGAATTCAAATGAATAGTGTGAGCAAATGATGTGTGTGATTAGGGGAGCTCAATGCTAGGTAAATCTTGGGTTTAGTGGTGGTTGTTGTAACTTATTGGGCTTGATTATTATGGAAGGGGTTGATCTATGTTTGAAAACCTCTTACTTCTCATGGAATTGGGTGTTCTTGTACTTGGAAGTTAGCCAGTTTAGCCTTAGAAACTTGGCTTCTAAAACTCTAAAGGTTCAAGTAGTTTTAGATTAGTTACAAGCCATCAATTTTGTGCTGAGATAGGGTTTACCTAGGTTGGGTAAGGTGATAGTTTTTACCCATCTTAGAGTTCTTTATGTTGGATCCATTATAGACATGTGTGGTGAAGATGGTGCAAAGGAGTGCAATTGGGAAGATGAAAGTGGTGTTGGGTTGAGTATGTAGAAGAGTGAAATAATTGGTGAGGAATTAGTGTATCTTGTATTACTTATTAGCAGTTGGAATGTTAAAGGGGAATAATAGGTTCCTTTTTCCCATTGATGTGAGGTGGGTTCTTCATAGCCATGGATTATGCTCAAGGAAACATCATCTTATTATGTAATAGAGAAGATAATTGATTAAGTGCATTGAGTTGGTTTCAGAATAGAGTTATTGGGAAGGACTCTATTCTTATTATTGGGCCTAGGGTGTGGTGATCTAAAGATTTATCTTTACCTATTATACTCTTATTTTTATTAGGTTGTGGAGCTAAAAGCTTCACTGATGCAGACATGGAGGAGGTTGCAGAAGAGTTACAGAGTGTCATAGACACTGGCATCAGTCAGGCCAATCGACGTCAGTAGGAAGGAGACAGGAAGCAACCGACATCAGTCAAAGATCAGCCAACATCGGCACCCCCAGGTAGACAGGGACCGACATCGGTCACCTGTGGTTCGAGCTGCGAGTATATTATAGGTAGTTGGTTGATGAACCAAGTGTTTGCATGTCTAGAGATAATTTTAGACTGAGAGATACGGATTTAATTATTGTATTAGATGTCTAATTATTGTTTGGATGAGATCTATATAATAGACTCATGATTGTATTGTAAAAGTGTGATAGAAAGCCATAGAGCTTTTAGAGAGAGCTAGTGTAGCTCCTCCTAGTTCCAAAGGGGTGCTGAGAGTGTATGATCAGGGAGAGTTGCAAAGTCTGCAAAGTCAAGGAGATGATCCACTGGGGTACTGGTTGAAGAATCATAAGGACTTGGTGAGGCAAGGACAAGGGTTCTTCAGGGGTGTAGAGATATCTACATGGTGAGTAAGGTCTAGTGATTTGCAGGTAGCAGAGAGCAGGGGATCTACTTGGAGTATGGTTGTGTACTTGGTATACTGGCAGTGTGTTACTGACTGGTTGGAGAGGTGAACATCAATTCTATATTGGAGTTGATTGTTGTGAATGAGAGAGAGAGGGAAGAAGGTCTTGAGGCATGGCAAACCTTTGAGGTGGAGGAAGAAGTGGCATCTTCCTTATTGTATATTATTCTGAGTGATTATTAATACAATTGTGTATTGTCTCTCAATTCCTGTGTTGTTTCATATTTCTAGTTACTTATTGATTCTGGTATAATTCCGTGTTTAGTTGCTAATACAAGAAGTAATCATATGTGCTCTAATTGAGGAGCAAGATCTTGACAAGTGATATCAGAGCTTTTGGTTGGGTTACTAACAGGTGGTTTCAGATCTGGTAGTGTTTGTTGATTACAGGTTACTCACAGGGTTTTTTGATTGAGTGGGAGTATAGCAATGGTAGAAGGAAGTAAGCTACGAATGGAGAAACTAAATAGCACAAATGGTCTGATTGATGGAAAGAAAGAGCAGGTAAATAAAGATTGTTGGTTGGTAGCATATCAACATGAAGGAACTGAAGATGAAGATGTTGCAGGTGTTGTTGCATAGGATGCTTTGGGAGGTTTCTTGGATAAAGTTCAATCTTGGATAATAGATTATGTTGCCTCTTTCCATGCAGCCCCAGGGAGAGGAGCTGGTGAGCCTTGCCAAAGAATTGGCAAAGGGGAAATGAAGCTGAAATTGCAGATGGACGACACACAGTGGTTGAAGGAAGTCATGCAGGTACCAATCTTGGAGATGAGTTTAATTTCTTCAAGAAATTTGGGTGATGGGAGATGTACTGTAACTCTCAAAGTGGATACACTTGAATTAGATGGTGGTAATAAAGTAGGTATCCTTTATCTATCTACTTATATTACTGATTCACCTTCTATTACAAAGATGTGGCTTTGTAGGCTTGGTTACATATGTAGGAGGGGAATGCATGTTCTGAAGCGGAAGACAGATGTTTTTGACAAGCTAAAGAACTGGAAAGCCTTGGTGTTCATGGAGGAGATGATGGATAGAGATCAGGTGAGGAGACTAAATTATTCTAAGTAGGGCTATGTTGATTTGAACAGGATTTTGATCCATGGAGAGCTCATAGGTAAAAAGTTATCACTCACAGACGAACACATGTACTAGCATCATTTAGATAGTAATTAACATCACCAATAAGAGGACTGACATCGGTCATGAAGGAACCGACGTCAGTAGAAAGGATACCATCATTGGCTAGGGAGACGACATCGACAGTTAGGGTCAGTGCAGGGAACTGACATCGGTTGGGAGCAGACTGGGAGATGGCCAAGATCGGTCACTGGAACAGATATTGGGCAGATAGCTAGCTATCAACAAGTCTCAAATGCTCATGTCGAGGTCAAAAAGGGTAAGTGAACCTCATATTTGTTGTCACCTTCTTTATATTGCTTATAGATGGTTGAGAACCAGGAAGATGTGAAGAGGCAATGCAGGTGGAGTCCAGATATAGTGGGAGCTTGGCATGGATGAGGAGTGTGAGTCCTTGGAGAAGAACCAAACAGGTATTTGTTGGTAGAGTTGTCAGCTAGAAGAAAGCACTGAGAGACAGATGGATTCCCATAGTTAAAGAAGAGAGTGGATGGATACATGAGACAGAAGGCCAAGGCATATGGTCTTGAAGAAGCTGCAGGACAGTGGTACAGGTTTTGACAGGTGGATGACAAAGCATGGCTTTAGTTAATGTCAGTGTAACTATTGTGGTTTTATTCTTATCAGGTGGATGATGAGTTGTGAAATTATCCAGTTACTGTATGTGAATGGTTTGCTAGCAAGTTTATACATATAGGGATTTGCTGAGCTAAAAGGTAAGGTTAGTTTAGAAGTGTGTCATGAAGAATTTGGAGCAGAAAAATTCTTTGGCATAAGAGACATGAAGATTTTATCTCCAGTGGGAGCTGATGTGAAGATGGTGTTGGAGAGGTTCATTATGTAGGATGCAGAATCAGAAAGCACACCAATGGCTGGACAGTTCAAGCTTAGCTTGAAACAGGGTTCAAAATCACATGAGGTCTAGTTTAGGCCTAAATTTTCCCAAGCAGTGGGGGTTGTCAAAAAGTATGGAGCCAATTCAGGGAAGGAGTACTACAGGGTAGTTTAGTGGGACTAGCAGTAGGGATTCTTGTTATGCAGGTTCAAGTTCTTCACTACATGGATGTGTAGGTTTGGATGTGGCAGGTTACTTGAATGACATGTATATCATCACAGTTGTGTGGTGGTTGGTCTTCAGGATGGATCTTGAAGAGGGATACAAGCCAAGAAATAGATTAGATGGGCTATAGATACAGGTACAGGTGTAGTTGTTTATCTCTAAGTGGGAGATTGTTAGGTTGTGGAGCTAAAAGCTTCACTGATGCAGACATGGAGGAGGTTGCAGAAGAGTTGTGGAGTGTCATAGACACTGGCATCGGTTAGGCCAACCGACGTCGGCAAGAAGGAGACAAGAAGCAACTGACATCGGTCAGAGATTAGCCAGCATTGACACCCCCATGCAGATAGGGACCGACGTCGGTCACTTGTGGTTCAAGCTGTGAGTATATTACGGGCAGTTGGTTGATGAACCAAGTGTTTGCATGTTTAGAGCTAATTTTAGACTAAGAGCTATGGATTTAATTATTATATTAGATGTCTAATTATTGTTTAGATGAGATCTATTTAATAGACTCATGATTGTATTGTAAAAGTGTGCTAGAAAGCCATAGAGCTTTTAGAGAGAACTAGTGTAGCTCCTCCTAGTTCCAAAGGGGTGCTGAGAGTGTATGATCAGGGAGAGTTGCAAGGTCTACAAGGTCAAGGAGCTGATCCACCGAGGTACTGGTTGAAGAATCATAAGGACTTGGTGAGGCAAGGATAAGGGTTCTTTAGGGGTGTAGAGATATCTACATGGTGAGTAAGGTCTAGTGATTTGCAAGTAGCAGAGAGCAGGGGATCTACTTGGAGTACGGTTGTGTACTTGGTGTACTGGCAGCGTGTTACTGACTGGTTGGAGAGGTGAACATCAATTTTGTATTGGAGTTGATTGTTGTGACCGAGAGAGAGGGAAGAAGGTCTTGAGGCATGGCGAACCTTTGAGGTGGAGGAAGAAGTGGCATCTTCCTTATTGTATATTCTTCTGAGTGATTATTAATACAATTGTGTGTTGTCTCTCAATTCCTGTGTTGTTTCATATTTCTAGTTACTTATTGATTCTGGTATAATTTCGTGTTTAGTTGCTAATACAAGAAGTAATCATATGTGCTCTAATTGAGGAGCAAGATCTTGACAGTTTTGGAGTTGTAGTACTATTTTGGGGGAAAGTTTGATGGGGTTACTTAGCCTTTGTTAGGTTTGTAGAGTCTTGAAGAGGTGGGTCATTAGGAGCCATTTTCCTCCATCCGATGTTTGGGGGTTGGAAAAATTAGGGTGATTTTGTGAAGCTGCATTACTTTGGTGTCGCTTGGGTAGGGAAGCTTGTCTACATGCCAAAGTTGTCAGAGATTTGGCTTATTTCTTACTTTTTGACTAGTCAAATACCTTACTCACTAATGAAGTTGAACCAGTGATGGTTCCCATTTAAGCACCCTTATGTGTATGTGATGGGTTAAACTAGAGTGATAGTTGGAATAGTTTTTTAGGGTAAAGATAGTGGGCTACTTATAAATATAAAGTGGAGGGAGTTTCTAGTGGTGTTGGAATCATAGTTTTTCAACAAGATAAGAGTAGGTAGAAACCCTCAAAGTTAAAGTCATAGAGTTTGGCCTTGGTCTCTTAACTCTGGATGGAGCCTGAATAGGGGATGTGTTTATCTCTTAGATCTGGGTTTGAAAAGGAGACATCTTAATCTCTTGACTTTCAATGGAGCTTGAAAATGGGATGTATTTATCTCTTAGCTCTAGGTCTAAAAAGGGGTTATGTTGGTCTCTTGAGTCTGAAGGGAGGTTGAAAAGGGGATGTGTTTATCTCTTAGCTTTGCGTTTGAAAAGGGTATGTGTTGGTTTATTGACTCTAGATTTTAGATAGATCCTAGAAAGAGGATGTGGTGGCCTTTTGGCTTAGATTGGGTCTAAAAAAGGGATGTGTGAATACTTTGGCTTTGGGTTAAGTCTAAATAGTAGATTGCCTCATGGATTCCTACCAGTGGAGTCCTATTAATGTCGAGGATGTCACCAATTTTCAAGTGGTGTATTTTATGAGGGATGTGTTACTTCAACATCCCTAACTACATTCACAAGTTGATCTACCTTGATTAAATGAATGATTAGCTTTCTTTTCATAGTGATTTGGGTGAATACAAGTCTAAATTATCAAAGTGGTGAAAAGTGAATCATTGTGAAGTTGGTGTGCTAGTCCCAAGTTTATGTGGATCATGGGCATGTGTCTATATAAGCATCATGCAAGTGCTTATGAGTAGTTCTATTGGTCTTAGATTTCATGAAGTAGGGGTTGGGTTATCCTAGGTAGATAATAATCAGACCTTAGGAGGGTTTTGTTCATTGTAATCATTCAAGTGGTTCTAGGCATTATCGGTTGAGCCCAACTTGATGGTTGTTGTGTATGTTGTCTAGTTAGCATATTTATTGTACTTTGGACTGGATTATCCTAAAGAGTTAATAAAATACATGTTACTCCTAATTTTCTTACATTATGTGAATGCTCATGTGGGTTTGAGTTGATTTCTCAATCTTTGCAAGTGAGTGCTTTTATTTCTACTACTAATCCTTTATTATACAAGTTGTTATCCACTATGTTTGTGGGTTACATATGTAGGTAAACACTAAAGGTATAATTTTTATATCTTTTAGAGTCCCATCACAATGAGGGATTTAGGTTAGGGCAAGTGGTGCCACATGGATGGTCAACTCCAAAGAGATGGCCCCATGAATGCTCATGTGTGTTTATCACTTGGCTTTGGATTTGAAAAGGAGACATGTTAATCTCTTGACTCTAAATGCATCTTGAAAAGGGGATGTGTTTATCTCTTAGCTTTGGGTCTAAAAAGGGGTTGTGCTAGTCTCTTGACTCTGAAGGGTGCTTTAAAAGGGGATGTGTTTCTCTCTTAGCTTTGGGTCTAAAAAGGGGATGTGTTGGTCTCTTGACTCTAGATTCTAGATAGAGCCTAGAAAGAGGACATGGTGACCTTTTGGTTTAGATTGGGTCTAAAAAAGGGATGTGTGAATCTTTTGGCTCTAGGTTAAGTCTAAATAGTAGATTACCTCATGGATTCCTACCAATGGAGTCTTGCTAACACCAAGGATGTCACCGATTTTCAATTGGGGTATTTTATGAGGGATGTGTTACTTCAACATCCCTAACTACATTCACAAGTTGATCTACCTTGATTAAATGAATGATTAGCTTTCTTTTCATAGTGATTTCGGTGAATACAAGTCTAAACTATCAAAGTGGTGAAAAGTGAATCATTGTGAAGCTGGTGTGTTAGTCCCAAGAAATGTGGATCATGGGCATGTGTCCATGTAAGCATCATGCATGTATTTATGAGTAGTTCTATTGGTCTCAAAGTTTTTGAATTAGGGGCTAGGTTGTCCTAGGTAGAGAGTAATCAGACCTTAGGAGGGAACTGTTTATTATAATCATTTAAGTGGTTCTGAGTATTATCAACTAAGCCTAACTTGGTGGTTATTGTGTATGTTGGCTAGTTGGCCTATTTCTTGTACTTTGGACTGGATTATCCTAAAGAGTTAATAAAATACATGTTACTCCCAATTTTCTTACATTGTGTGAATGCTCATGTGTGTGTTTTTCTTTCCGCTACTAATCCTTTATTATACAAGTTATTATCCATTGTATTTGTGGGTTACTTGTGCAGGTAAACACTAAAGGCATAGTCCATATTTATTATATAGTATTGTTTCAATGAGGGGTTCAGGTTAGGATAAGTGGTGTCGTATGGATGGTCATCTCCAGAGATCTAGCCTCATGGCACATGGATTGACACTTAAAGATCAATTATTTATGTGATTAGTACTTAAGGACCAATTTTGAATGGAATTTACACTTAAATATTAGTTATATGGCATGATTAATCTATGTTAGCTCATTCAATAGCCTACCTAAGCCATTATTAACTTTACTTGATTGACCAAGTAGGTTTACTAGATCATTTAAGCCTAATAACCTAATTGTTTGTGTTTTAATGGCCATGAAATCCTACATGAAACTTTATAAACCTATGATACAATTATTTTTAGGCCTAAATAAATGTATCAAATCATAAAATTTGTCCTCTTTAGAAAGAAACACCTACAAAATTTCAATACTAGGTGACTAGGTTGTTTTATCCTTCACTTCTGCAGACTAGCTAATTAGAAGGGACTCACAAGGGCACTTACAATCATTTTTTTCAGCATATGATTCCTTGATGAGATATAATAAGTGTTAAACCTTCCCTTTCTATGATTTTAACATTCTTAAACTACCTTGTACCTATCTTTCTACACTTTTTCCTTAAAAAGCCTATTTTTTGATAGGTATGTACACCATCTAAACAATAAAGTGACATGGACATGAGACTGTCTGAGTGTACATCATGGTTTCAATATTTATCATTTTATTTCAATCTATTTGGATGAATTTTCCTTCAATTCTTCTTAATTGGGTTTGTAGTATGGTTTAGGGAGGGTTTAGTAGTGTTCTAGACTCTTAACAATGATTCATAAAGTTTGGGCATTAAATATCTAAAATAATGCCATAAAACAATAGTATATTAGGCCCCCTACCTCTCCCAAAGTTCCTAGTCTCCCATGTAAAGGCTCTATACTATGGTGAGTATGTGAAGTCACCTATTGAGGAAGAATAGGCTTTATAAATAGTGTTTGGTGTCTTAAGGCCTAAATGACCAATCATAATGTTTCTCCTACAACTCATATCAGGAATAAATTCTTAAAATAACCTAATGATGACATTCATGAAGATTATAGATGCACTCATGACCCCACCTTAACTTCTACTACCCCTTCTTGATGGTAATGTCTAATGAAGCTAATAGATAAGCATATGTATATGCAAGGTTATTCATGATTCTAACCTCATTATGAGTTTAAGAGATCTTAATAATTTTATATAACATTAAAAATATCTATTAAGTCCTTTGGAGTCATGTTATTGGCTTGAATGAGCCATTTACCCTCTATCTCTATGCACACAAGTTCTTATTTAGACATCTAGACCTATCTACCTATAGAAATAGTCATAAATACCCCTATAGATGGTACTTTCAGTGTTTTTTAGGAATTTTAATACCTAATATTCCTTTTTTAACTCATTATATATGCAAACATCAATCATTTTCCTATTTAGAGGCTCAAAATAGCCTTCTTGGGCCTAGTCCATATAACATGACTCATGTATGTTCCAACCAATAGATTATTATGATTATTAGGAGAGTTATGAATACCACCAACACCATTTCATGGCTCAAACACTTCATTATAATTCACCTTGAGGCATATTTACTCTATCGGGTATCCTTTACAGTTTTGTAAGAGTTTTAGGGGTTAAAAAACTTAGAAATGATTCATAGTGTATAGGCCCATAATAAAAAACCTATTACCATGAATTTAAATTATAATAACCCCTTAAAATACCCTAAATATATCAATCTCCCATGTAAAATATCCATCAAGATATGTATGTAGTCAAAAAGGTGCTTCGACTAGTTGTTTAGACTATGCAAGCAAAAGGAAAACTTAAGGGACAAAATAATATTTTTTTTACATTATCTTAACTCCAAAAATTCATTCATGTCTTAAAAATAATATTAACACCATTTTTATGATCATCATGTGAAAATAAAGCCTAGGTCAATCCAAAATGGTGGCAAGGTCTCTCACTAAGTTTGAAGTCTTTTTGCCTATGTTATCCCTTAAGGTAATTTAGAATTATATTTGAATATGATCAATTTTATATATTTTAATATTACTTATCATCACCTTTAATTTATTCACAACATAAACATGAATTCCCAATTTTCTTATCTTACTTATATTCCTTCGAAAAAGCCTCCTGACTCCCTTACTAACTATCAACTTATTAAAGTTTATCCGAGACAAAAAAATGGATGTTTCCACTACTAATATGACCTTAAAAAAACCATTAACACTTAAATACACTCATTAACACCAACTTTACCAATTTTCATAGCTAGATCATGCCTATAGAGTCCTCAAAACTCATTTTTACAAAAAACTAGCTAGTGGGCTACCTGAGTTTTTAATAGGTCTATGACTAAGTTTTTATATCAATTTTGTGTTTGTGTATGATAATTATGACAACTAATTGATTATGTTGTATAATCCTTATTTAAATTATTCTTATCCTTCTTACTATCTCTTTACAACTCCATATAACCTATCACGACAACATATCTCTTCATTTCCTTCAATGCAACTGCATCTACCAATACTAGATGTAGGTGTTGATTGGGGAACTAAAAGTAATTTTATCCATTCTATCAATACATAGTAATTTTATACATCCTAATTAATTTTTAACCTTCCTCTCATTTCTTCTTTTGTTAAATTGGCTCTTTAATGGCACTCTTAAGTTCTCATCATCTTCATTTTGTACACATGCCAATGTACCTTTATGAGTTTGCAGACCTTGAGTAGAAGTCATGATCTTGTTGAAATATTAAAGGTTTAAAATTATATTTTTAATGAAAATGTGACTTTAATAAGCTTCTTCCTTGACTTAATGGTACCTTTAATTACATCTATCTAGGGTATATGGATATATCCACACATTTGACCCTAGTATTGGATGTGTGTGGCCATTTCAAGGTTACCATTAGAGTGAACTTTGTTTGGGACAATATTATTCATACCCTAACCTATTATAAGTTTTAATTATTCTTATTAATCTTTAATTTAATCATGGGCCTCTTCCATATATACTCTTCTCCCATCCTCTTCACAACTTGGAGATAAACATATCTTGGCAAGGATATAGATGAACTTTTATGAGGTCAATGGCTATGCTACTTTGTAATTTGGACCTTATGGATTGTCATTATCAACCATCTCAATTTACTATAAAAATATGCTATAAAACTAATTTATATTAAATATATAATAACACCTTCTTCATAGTCCATACATTTGATCTAAGTTTTGCATATTTCTAGAGCCATTCAAACACTATTGTAGGTGAATTTTCACATGAATATATGTCATAATTTGAGTTATTCATACTTAGGGTATACCTATGATATAATTTTCATTCCCATCACTTTGAAACACTATCACCTTTAACTCATTACTCTAACTTTTAAACATAGACCTTTCTTCATTATAGGCCTAACTATATATGATACTTTGACCCTTGTATGGACTTGTCCAAGTTTTATGTCTTGAACTTGACACCAATAGACCTCTAAATTCACTCTAATTCTCTTGAATTTCCTTAAAATACTTTCTAAGTTCAAATCCCCCCTCAAACATCCAAGTTTCTCCTTGTTTTCATGTTTGGTTTCACCTCTTTTAACATGGTTATAGGTGATCATCACTATGTCTTGTATATACTAAGGTGAAGATTGGATTCATAAGAACTTGGGAAGGTCACCAACCTAACTATTATGTCATTAAAAATTAATGAGAGTGCAAATATTAACTTCACAGACCTAAAAAAATATTCACCTTAACAAAATACTATAGATGTAATATGACCTTGGCTATAGGTGGAGGTTTACTCCTTTAACAGAGTTTAAGGCTTTATGATTCATTTGCATGACCATGGTGTTTCTCAAACAATATTGACTCCTATAAAATAGTGTATCCATGAGGTGAATGTGGATTAATATTTATACAATGATAAGGAACATGAAATGAGAATGGAGATGGAGTAATAAGCTTATAGAATGGTTCAATGGTAGTGTGAAGACTATGAAATGGAATGAAACATGATGGAGTCAAATGAAACCTAAATCCAACATATAGATAGTATTGGAATATCCTAGGTGAGACTGTATCATATGAATCAATAGGATATATCATATTGAAATCTCTTAATGAAGCACATATTGTCAAAGGAGAAATGTAGGAATCTTGAAATTACCCTAAGAAATGCTAAGTTTCCTTAACATCTACTAAACTATGATTATGAGGATGTTTAAGGGAAAATTGATAGTATTTAATCCATATAAATTTTAGTAAATTAAAGGAAATTAAATGAAGGACACCAGACATAAATGAAACCCTTTAAACAAAATCTAAATGAATCTTGACACCCTTAGATCCATTATGAACCATAAAACCTGTTATCACTCTAGAGTGCACCCTGCTTGGAGATGTGCAAAGCACACCCTCACTCCAGTTGATACAATTATAAATTGTTATATTTTGGGTGAATATGTACTTATAATAACCTCTATATAGGGTTGGTTCCCTTAATATTTATCTATTAAAATTGATCACTGTTATTTTCAGATCCAAAGGGGAAGGGGAAACTAAAGGGAAATCATATTTAAAAGGGTGATGCATCTAAACTTTTTATATCATCTAAAAGATCTTGAAACTAAAACATACACATAAAAAAATGAAAGTTCCTATTTTTTCCTTAAGCATAAATATTTTAGATGAAGGGTTGAAAGGATTTTGGATTACAAAATTTCTTTTACCTCTTCAAATGACCTAAAAAAGGTGAGATATAAAGCAATAGGTGAGGAAGGACCTACCAAAAGGAGATATAATCTCAATTATATTATGATACACAATAAAATAAACTATATAATTTGTCAAAACTCATATTGAAAATGAAATCTTCTTTATTGATGTATGGTCCAAATTACAATTTCTTCTTCTGCTTCAAGAATTGTGAAAAAATGGCTTAAAAAAGCTAATAAATATGTCTAAAAGCTTAACCTAAACCAAAGTGGCATGTAAAAGAGAATTATTAGTCTTATTTTAGTTAAATTAAGACTAAAATACTTTTACAATATTAAGTAAAAGCTTTCAAATCTTTCACGTCTCCAAAAATTATATGTTCTTCATTTTTGGCATAGAATTGAGAAGTTGTGGGTCCATGATGATTTGTCAACATTAATTGTATGGAAATAGCATCATAAATTGGAATATAAATCCATATTAAAAGTTTTTTTAAGTTTTTTAATTTCCTTATCTTGCATGAAAAGCATGGGGGATGCATGAAACTAGTCAAACTAGTCAACCGAAGAGATTTGACCCTTAAGGACTAGTTAACTTGACTTGATCTCAACTTGCATAAATTGTAACTTGTGGATTGAATTAATAATTATATATCCACTTAAAAAACATATACAACACATGGTAACTCCAAAATTAATTCATTTTGTATATTTTCAATGACATTCTTTACTTGCTTGATTGACCAATTAAACCTATTAGGCCAATTAGGCCTAATAGCCTATCTTATTGCATTTGGACTCCATTAAACCTAAATAAACATGCCATGAAACCTTAAAAAATAATTAAATATACCTATAAAATCTTTTTTCATCACAAGATTTTGATTTTGATGAGAAAACACTCACCATTCAGTTAATAGGGTCGATTAGGCCTATTTTGCTCCATTTTCATGCAGACTAGCCATTTTGATTGAGTTGGTTGGGACACTTATGGGATTATTTATGAAAAAATTAAATTTTTATGATTAATAAAAGGTATTATTACTTGATCTCCATTGATTATATTTCATTGAAGTGTCCCGTACTTCATTTTACATGATTTTTTCCACAAAAATATGATTTATTCCCTCATCCATATAATTTAATGCATAAAATTGAGATTTATGGAATCCTATATAAGTTTATTTGAAATATTAAAATGTTTTAGGTTTATTCAAGATTATTTTATTTTAATAAAATTATTTTTTTGCAAAACTAGTTTTTGAGGGTTTAGGAGGGCTTTGAAGCTAAATATTCAAAATGATGGTTCATGAAGTACAGACCTCCAAATCCTAAAATATTTAAATTAATTTTTATAAAAATAAATTCCTTAATATATATAAAAATATTGGGTTCCCATGTGAAATATATGAAAATTTATCACGTAGAGAAATATATTTTTGGGGTTTTGACTACATTTTGAGCTACCTACACTATTAATGAGTTTTCATAAATTAAATCCCATAAAATAGTATCAGTTTTTCATTAATTATAATAAAATATGGGTAATAAAAACATAATAAGAGTGTAAATCTAAAATCCACACGTGGTGAAAGATATGAGCATCTGAATAGGAGGCTTGGAAGGGTGTCTAAAACTACACAAAATGAAAAATTCATCAAAATAAATATAATTATTCAATTATTTCCCAATTCATGAAACAATAATAATTGGATCTTTACCCTACTACCAAAAACCTCTGAAAGCACATTTTACTTGAAAAATCAAAAAACCTTTTTTTGGCCTATATGTTTGTTTGCTTGTAAAACCCTGTATGAGCATGGTTTGCTTAACATTTGGAGTTTTTACATTCTTTAAAGGTGTTATTATGATATAAAAATATCATAATATTATTTTAAAACTTTTACTTAGACTTAGAATCTTCTATATCACTCCATAATGATGCGTACTCCAATGGTGATTTCCAACGAACATGCTAAGGACTGTTACAAAAAAGTGAGTATCTAAACTCATCCAATAGAAATATTTTTTTTCAAAAGTTTATTCAAGTAATTATGATGTTGTTTAAATTTTTTTTAAGTCTTTAAACCACTTTAATCTCTTATAATCTTCAATTTCCTTCAAAATTGACCCCTTATGCATGGATTATTTACATATTTAAACTTGACAATTCTCTTTTGAAATAAAAATGACCCATTTACAATCCATTGTTGACATTTAAAAAAAAAAATTAGTGATTTTATGCCAATTTTTTTTTATTTTACCTACTACAAATGGATATTGGTGAGATTTAGTAAAGTTTCGAAAGATAGGGGTAGTAATTTGACCTTGACAGGTCAAATTACTAACAATTTTGGCAACTTTTGAGGGGTTGACCAGCTTGCTGGTCAAAGAGCTCAAAAAGTTTAACTGTGAATTTTTTTTATATACACTAAATATTGGAAGATATTTTGTACATAAAGACACAAACAAGACAACTGACACAAAAAACAACAAACACGTGCACATGTGGACTTAGAGGAATGGACAACTTGGAAAGGGAAAAACAACACTGAAAGCATGTGTGTATATTCACTTAGATAAATGAAACACAAGGTATTATATTATGTAAAAACTAACCTCCAACTTTTTATTCCTCTTGGATCAAATGGAAATCTATTTGATGAACCATGGAACTTTGAAACATGGTTGCTTCCTTTTGATAGCCCTCTTCTACAAATGGGAGCACTTATATGTTCATGTGTTCTAGATGACAAAACTAAGACTATATATTCAATTTTTAGGTGAATGAATTGAATATATGGATCCAATATCTAATCATATTCCTCCTATATTATTCTTTTTTGCATCAAAAGTGCTATCTCTACCTCATTCATAGGTTGATCATGATTTGACACATTCTCATTTAATGATTGTATTGGCAATTAAGCTAGTATACTTGGATTGATGTCTTCATTTGACTCCATTTTAAGTGGTACTTTGTCAAATTATTTATATCCTTTATAATAATTAAAACATGGATATAATATGACTTTAATTTCTTTTTAATGAATAGTTTCAATAGTACTCTTTACAAGACATTCATCAATCTCCACTTGGGGTGGAGATGGACCATCAAATTTTGCACAAAAACTCTCCAAGTCATCCCAAAAGGCTTCTTCAACATGATCAATGGAAAAGACATGAAATTCATCAGTATTATTACCATTTTAAACATGTTGATCACATATTTATACCTTTTGGATGAAATTAAATGAAATTGCTTGATCTATTACACTTGACTCATCTTTATTAGGAATATTCTTTGTCTCAACAATGGCTCTATGTGAGTTGTCTTCATGGATACCTTTTGAATAAATATTTGTTTTTACTTCATCTATCTCATCTTCTACAAACTCTTGAGATCTTCCTAAATGTCATCTTCTTGTTCATCATGGAAAATTGAATCATTTTTGTCATTGCCAAGTGGTGTCCCAACTATGATTTCTTCTTATTGATCACTAGAATTATCATCATTATCTATCTCATTAGTTGAATATTATTCACTTGCCTCTTAAATAAGAGATTATTTCTCTAAGAGTGGCATGGTATAACCTTGGAATTATTCAATAAGATGTGAAATATCTAGGGAAGTAACCATAGATACCTAATTTTACTCATGAGGCTGCTCTTCTTGGATCACCTTCACCTCATCTCTCTGCACTTTTTCTTAAATATATTTCCATGAAGGAAATTATTTAGTCTTGTAAGTAGGAATGGATGAAGGTTGAATGATCTATTTCTTGAATTTAGCATCCTTAATGATGCTTGGTTGTTCCTCTTTCTTGCTTAACTCCATGATTTGGTTTCAAGATGGGAAAGATAAAGGCTCTTTTTTAACCTTTTGATTCTAATTATACTCCTCTTTCCTTGTATTTAGCTCCAAATATTTGATTTGATTATCAATATTCTCCTAGAATATATTCTCTTTAAAGTGGACAATGATCTCAACAAAAAGCTATGCCATAATAATCTCCTTTTTTTGACAGTTCTCTTGGATAGAACTCCAAATAGGGAAGGTTTGAGAAACATATGAATAATTTGGAAAACTCAAAGGGGCTCTTGGAATGGTATCTTTAGAAGGAATAGATGGAATAAAAGAAGAGTTAGGTTTGACCTATTGTTCCTTGAGGCCTTTTAGTTTTTCCTCAATACTTTGAATGTAGCCACCTACGTCCATCATCTCACCAATGAGATGGTTTCAATTGGCTCTCTCAATAGGTGTCCATAGCTCTTTTATTTTCTATAAAGAATATCTCACATAATGGATAATGTGAGTAGGGGTATCTTGACAATAATAACTCTATGAGTATATCTCTAGTGCATGCTTTTCAAGGATCACTAAAGTTTATTTAAGTGTTGATATGGATTAGGTAGATTCAAAATGGCCATGATTAGGTTGGACATATGGGTAGGATGGGTCATGATAAGACTAGTAAGTGGTAGTATTATGATGGAATGGTTGTTCATAGGGAGGATTAGGGTATTACTCTTATATATATGCCTGATATAGGTCCTTCAACTCCTGTTGAGGATCAGAGTGTGGTTGGTCATATTGATCATAGTGAGGATACTATGGATCCATACTGAAACAATCCATTTGAGACCATTATTAAGGAAAATATTGAAAGTAATAAATATTAAAAATATACTTGATGTTTAAAAATAGTTTCAAATGCCTAAAATTTGCACTGATCTTTTGAATGCTTCCAAAGGCTAGTGTGTAGAATGATATCCCACCAAGCATGCCAAAAACTGTTATCACTCTAGAGTGCACCTTGCTTGAAGATGTTTAAAGCACACCCTCACTCTAGCTAATGCAATTGAAACTTCTTGGAGTGTGGGTGAATATTTACTTATAAAAACCTCCAAAGAGGGTTAGTTCCCTTAAGATTTATCTATTAAAATTGATCATTGTTATTTTTAGATGAAAAGGGGAAGGGTAAACTAAAGGGAAATCAAATTTAAATGGGTGATACACTTAAATTAATTATATCATCTAGAAGTTGTTGAAAATAATTCACACATATAAACCAATAAAATTTCCTATTTTGTCCTTAAGCATTAATATTTCAGATGAAGGGTTGAAAAGATTTTGGATTACAAAATTTCTTTTACCTCTTCAGATGCCCTATAGAAGGTGAGATAGAAAGAAATAAGTGAGGAAGGGACATAAAAAATGGAGATATAATCTCACTTATATGATGATACAAAATAAAATACACTCTATTCTTTGTCAAAACTTATGCAAAACAAAATCTTCTTTATTGATGTATGGTCCAGATTATAATTTCTTCTTCTGCTCCAGGAATTATGAAAAATTGGCTTAAAAATCTAATAAATATGTCTAAAAGATTAACCTAAACCAAAATTGCATGTAAAATATAAGTATTATTCTAATTTTAGTTAAATTAATACTAAAATCCTTTTATAATATTAATTAAAGGATATAAAATCTTCTAAGTTTTCAAAAATTACATGTTCTTCATTTTTGGCATAGAATTGAGAAGTGGTGGGCCCATGTTGACTTTTCGACCTTAATTAAATTAAAATCAAATCATAAATTAGAAGATAAATCAATATTAAAATTTGGCTTAGGTTCTTGAATTTCTTTATCTTGCATGAAAAGCATGGGAGATGCATGAAACTAGTCAAACTAGTCAACCGAAGATATTTGACCCTTAAAGACTAGTTAACTCAACTTGAGCTCAACTTGCGTGAATTATAAATTATGAATTGAATTTAAAATGATGTATATATATATATATATATATATATATATATATATATATATATATATATATATATATATATAATTTTTTAACTCCAAAATTAATTCATTTTATATATTTTCAACTCCATTCTTTACTTGCTTGATTGACCAATTAAGCCTATTAGGCCAATTAGGCCTAAAAACCTATTTTATTGAATTTGAACTCCATTAACCCTAAAAAAAATATTCCATAAAACATTAAAAATTAATTAAATATACCTGAAAAAACTTTTCTCATCACAATATATTGATTTTGATGAGAAAACACTCACTATTCGGTCAACAAGGTTGACTAGGCCTATTTTGCTCTATTTTCTTACAAACTATCCATTTTGATTGAGCTGGTTGGGATACTTATAGGATTATTTATGAAAAAATTAAAATTTTGAGATGAATACAAATTATTAGGCTTTGATATCCATTGATTATATTTCATTGAAGTGTCATGTACTTCATTTTACATTCTTTTTTCCATTAAAAAATATGATTTATTCCCTCATCCATATAATTCAATGCATAAAATTGATATTTATGGAATCCTCTCTAATTCTAATCTAAATTTTAAAATTTTTAAAGTTTATACAAAATTATTTTATGTAAATAAAATCAACCTTTTGTAAAAATGGTTTTTGAGGGTTTATGAGGGTTTTGAAGCTGAATCTTTAAAATAATGGTTCATGAATTACAAACCTAAAAATACCAAAATATTTTCATTTATGTGTATAAAAATAATCCCCCTAACATCTCTAAAAATATCGGGATCCCATGTAAAATATAGGAAAATTTATCATGTGGACAAATATGCCTGTGGAGTTTTGATTGCATTCTGAGCTGCTTACATTCTTAATGATTGTTTATAAATAAAATCCCCTCAAATAGTCTCAATTTTTAAATAATTATAATTAAATAATTTTCCTCAAAACATAATAATATAATTTACCCAAACTCCACATGTGGTGAAAGATATGAGAATCTGAATAGGAGGCTTGGAATGATGTCTAGAACTACAAAAAATGAAAAATTCACCAAAATGAAAATAAATCCTCACCTACTTCCCAATGTGTAAACACATCATCATATATTATGTACCATGCTATTAAATCACTTTGAAATCACATTTTGCTTGAATGTCAAAAAACCCCTTTTTGGCCTATATGCTTGTTTGCTTGCAAAACCTTGCATGAGCATGGTTTGTTTAAAATTTGGATTTGTGACACTATTTAAAGACCTGATTATAATTTAAAACATCATCCTATAATTTTAAAACTTTTACCTAGATTTATAAGCTTCTGTAACACTCCAGAATAATGCCTACTCCAATGATGATCTATAATGAACATGCTAAGGACTGTTACAAAATAGTGAGTATCTCCACTCATCCAATGACCATGATTTTTTTTTCAAAGTTTCCTCAAGTCATGATTACCTTTTGCAAAAAATTTAAGGTTCTAAACCCACATGAAGCTCTTAGAATCCTCAATTTCCTTCAAAATTGACCCCCTATACATGGACTATTTACATATTTGAACTTGACAATGCTCTTTTCAAATTAAAATGACCCATTTACAATCCATTTTTGACATTTTTTACAAAAATTAGTGATATTAGGCCATAATTGATCAGTTTGACCTAGTGCAAAGGGATATTGATGAGATTTAGAAAAGTTTTGAATTATAGGGGTAGTAATTTGACCTTGACAGGTTAAATTACTAATGCAACCATCCTCAACTTGTTTGTAGACTACATATTAGTATTATAAGTGTTATTAAACTTTTTTCACTTGCTCATGTGTATCAAAATATTGGGTAAGTCATGAAAGGTCTCTCTAAGACCTAAAGAACTAGGATCAATCAGTAGTTTAGTCAAAATAGATATAAACTTCACAAAAATATACCACTTTTCTTGCCTTGTACAGATGCAAATAGTAATAAAAACCCTTAATTTCTTATCATTTATTATTAAAGATAGGAAGACAAAACCATCAACCAATACCCATGATTTTAAGGTCATGAGGTATAGTTTCTCTTGTTAAGAGCTCATATCTACTTTATTTCTACTATATGGATTGAGCACAAACCTAAGGTGCTCATGCAATCTACCAATGAACCATCCATGGAAAACACATTAGTTTTGTTATTCTTAAGCCTTAAAAACTTCTAATCTCTTCACTATCTCTCTTACATCTCCAAGACTCCTCTTGACTATATCCATAGAGTATGGATCCATACCATCTAAAAACACTATCCAAACTTACAAATTCTCCTTCCTTTTCTCTTCTTTTAGATTCAAATCATCATTTTATGGAAACATAGATAAAATACAAGTCAAAAGCATCTCTAAATCAAATAATACACCAAGGAGAGAAAAAATATATCTCCTTTCACATATGGGAGATATTTTGGTGGCTAAATAACCTTCTAAGATCGTAGAAGAGATATTTTCAAATCATGTAATGATTGAATAAAGTAATTTTATTACCATGGGGTGATTTAAGGATGTTAGGAATTATTTAATATCATTTTGAGATCATAATTTTCCATTTTAAGACCAAAACCATCACTTTTAGACCACATACACATACTTTCACAATAGGATTATATCATGGAAAAGTATCTTATAACATTTTTAAAAGTTTTTAATGAGGATTTTATGTATGTTCATCACCCCTTTCAAGGCTTATATCCCATCATGATTTAAAATACTGAATACATCAAAGAATCTCATAGTGAGTCATCAACTACCATCTTCATCAAGGCACTTTAGGTCATAAGACCACTTTAATTCTTTGTCAAATACCTCCAAATATTCTCAAGCATCATAATGATACTTGACAACAATTGAAATGGAAACATGCCAATGAAAAAACACTAAGACATACTCCATTTAGCTAATATTTAATGAACATTATGATGATCAAGCACATCACCTAAGCACCTAAGACATCTAAGAGATATGGTGATCACAAACAAACTCAATGAAACCTATAAGATTGTTTGAAAGGTTTCAAGAAATTAATAAGAGAGATCATGACTTAGGATAACACCATGTAGAGGCTTAAGTGGATGCCATGAAATTTTTTTAGTTTTAGGGGTTGACATTTAGACTTGATAGACCAAATTATCAATACCACCTATATAAAATC
>JARHVA010002974.1:935000-945000 GCA_037957365.1 Torreya grandis
TCTAACATTAATCTTTTACATGTGGTAAAAATTGGTTACTATTTACCATGTGTTAGTGACCATGGTTATATGTAAATTTATTATAGGTTAATTAGTTAAATAAATATATTATTGCTAACAATTCATTTTGTATTTGGGTTAGTTGGTTAGTTTAGTGAATTATTATCAGGAGCATAACATCCACACTTATAGGTAAAAACTTCTTATATAATGTAATGGTATTCAAATTAATAAAGTGTGTTATTGAGACTGACAATATTCTATGTTTGAGCCATCAACTCTCACCTATAATGGGTCATTTTCAATAGTTTTATATGAGTATGACCCTCTCATTTTTCTATCAATCACCTATAAAAACCAATGAGTCTATGTCAAACTTGTTAAATATATTACTTAGACATATTCATATTATCATATTTGCATTTCAGCCTCTTGGATACTAACATCAAGCTAAAATAGTTTCATTGATGGAAATGACCTGAGGGTTTTTTAAAATTACATTATTCCTATGGGTAATTACATTTTATTATGATGTCAATGGAATGATAAATTACTCAAATGGACTCATATAAATAAAAAGTGAACACACATTTAATACTCAATTTAAACTTATATATATCAAGTATATATGCAATAATTGATATTCAAAAAGACTTCCCTATTCTTATTAAATTTCAAATAAATAATTAGAAGCATCATAAAGTATGAAACACACAAAATAAATTCAATAATGATTCTTTTCAAGCATCAAAATCCATATTCTAGGTGAGTTCATATAGAAAATGAGCACAATTGCAAATACACATTGAGTATAATAAATAAAAGGGGCTTAAATTTTATCTTCAAATTATTGAATACGTAGGTAATGGTCAATCATCAATGGAATTGATTGGATTAAGCTTATCCAATTATAATTCTCAATTTTTTTGTAGGTTTGTACCTTTCATAAGTGGACTTAGGGTTTTAAGGAGAATGAGAATGAATTATAGAACTATAAAAAAAATTAGGTATTAAGATATCATACACACACACACATTATAAGTAGGATACTAATTACATGGTCATAAAACTATAAAAAAATCCAATGATATAAATTCAAACTATAGTAGATAATTACAATGGTATCACCATTATCTAATTTTAGTGACCATGCATGCATAAAAAATAGTTATAAAACCTAATGACTCTAAATAATATTTATAGACCCTTTAAACTATCAAAATTAAATCATAATTAGTTAGTAAATCAAAAAAATTAAGTACCTCGATCTCTTTAATACCTTCTATATTTATCACATGCCACTTATCAAATCACCTTGAGTATTTTAAATTTAATTTCATGCTTAACTTTCATATATTATAGTCATAATTACTTTTATATTTATATCTTAATTAAAGTTGTATATTCCAAATTATTGTAAAAAAATAGTATTCACCTCAATATCAAGCTCATGAAATGTGATTAACCATCTATAATTTTTTCTTGAGATCTATAGTTGTGTCAAGAAAAACATTAGCCGTGATATGTAGAATAAATTATTTTAAATTAGAAGTTAGAATATATGACCAAAAATATTCTATATCCTTGAATACAGTAATTTTTTGCTTTTTCATGATGGTATATTTTATCTCAACATACATGTAATAATTAATCATTATGCAATAGGATAACACCCACCATATGCCGAGATGTAAATGAAAATATCGATAAATATTTGTTATAATTGAGAATTTATAGCCTAAAGGCTTGCTTCAAATATTATTTGACATTTGTGAATGTTTATGTATATCCATTTTAGATCATGGAAAATGGATGTTATAGTTTTATTTTATTTGTTCAGGATCAATCATCACTCATTATTTTCAAATAATGTGGCCTAAAATCTTCCCTTTTTCCACACAGAAAATATGTTTCTTTGGATTTAGATACGTATTATATTATCTACATATATAAAATAATATTTCAAGGTGATCAAATTGGTTTGGATTCATTTTTTAATAAATAATAAAACCTTGATGAAATACCACTATAAATCACTAATCAAGTTAGTGAATGCATAACCTATCATTCTATGGAATGTTTCCCTAAAATTCATAGGCTTAAATGGAATATAAAAATGCACATAAGTACACCATGGTGTTGTAAATTTTACATTATATCTATTATTATTTTAAAAGAACATGATTGTAGCCAAAAAATTCATCTAGTATTAACATTAATTTTGATTTAGTCACTTTTTACAGTAGGTGATCCATGTTAAGTAATGTATAGTTATCTTTCAAATACATCATATTAAAATTTGTAAAATTAATACACAACCTAACATCACCATTTTTATTTATAACTAAGACAAGGTTCACAATCAATAGAGAATATCTTATTCAATAAATAATTCCACCTCTTTTAATTTTTTTAGTTTACTCTCTCTATGTGTTTATAAATTGGGATTAATAGGTGCTTTTTCATAATTTTTTTTTTATTAGGCCATAAATAGATTTCATGCTAGAAAAATCTTATATGTATTATTATAACTCATCATATGTACTTGAAATTTCATCTTTAAATTTATCTAACATTTTTATTAATTCTTTAGCATCATATTCCCTATAAAATTTACCAATAAACACAAAATTGGTACTTTATCATAATTTTGAATTAATGTGATGACTAAACCTAATTAAAATAAATTGAATGGAATAAAATAAATATGTTATAAATTCATCTTAAGATAAGTAAAGTGAATGAAAAATATTGAATTTTATAAAGTGTAGTTAAATGAATAAATATTAACTATGAATAAAATGGAAAAAATGGTTACTAACTATCTAAGATATGACTATGTGAAAATGATAGATGGATAGAACTATCAAACAAAAATTGATTTTGCATGTGCATAGAGACTGTGACTATAACTGATGATGGACAAAATCATAGAACTTAGGTTATGATCAAATACCACTATTTTCTTGAATTGGTTAATATTGCCCTATAATTAAAATAAATAAACTTATGTCATGATCATTTGTGAAAACATAAATAATGAATGCGTGTGGAAATTTTACCTTGGGATGTATGTGAAATACCTATAAATTAATTCTTCAAATTGGAAACCCTAATATAACTTAAAAGAAATTAAAACCTAAAAATAGATAAAGGGGGATTATAATGAATTGATATAACCCTAATTACCCCCTTGATGACTAAACACTACCTATGTATCTAATATTCTGAAGATGGAAATCAAGTCCAAGTAGTTATCCCACTTATAGTACTTTGTACAACTATATTATTTTTAATATGTAAATTGAATTTAGAGATGACTTGAATAATTATTAATTTTTTTTTGGTTTTAATAAAATAGGATTTTGACTTGGATATGGAGTGATTAAAATTATTAGATTCAAAATTGAGAAAAATATATAAGCTTTGCTCAATGTGTAGTAGTGTAAGTGAGCCTCTATATTGAAATTGACAAGTGGTATAATATGTGACTTAAGTAAACCAAAACATAAATCTGAGAGGGGAAAATCCTCATTATACCTATCCTAAAACATGTACTAAATGATAAGAAAGTGTTAAACTTTGAAAAGTGGCCATTAGAAGGGCTATGAAAAAGAACATCCCATAGGGGACATAAATATTTTTGACTATTGTCTTGGATGCTTTTATCCTTGAGGAAAACATATGAATCTTGGGTTTAGGGATATTTTTACATATGCTTAAAGGTTTTTTTATCAATTTATAAAAAAAAAAAATAGGCCTAAGATAGTAATTTAAAAATTAATAGGTTCATATAGGTACTTATGATAAAGTGAGGTGGTTAAATAAGCTAGATAAAGTGCTTAATTAAATTAAATGGAAATATTTCCAAGTATAACATTATCAATTATTCATGACCAAATTTAATTTACTACACCTGGGAATAATAGATATTTCAAAATTCACATCTATAGAATCATGCAAGGTTGGGATAATTCACTACTTAATTCTATCAGCATTATCAAACACCATTTCAAGAGTCACTAAGACACTTATGATTGCATTTTTAATCAATTGAATGAATTCTTACCCAATATTTTTTCCCTTCATGCTTTTCCACACAATGCTAAATATCAATTATATAATCTTAAAATTCAAACACAATGTTCATGAGTATCACTATCTGATTGTCATCATCAAATACTTGTTAGCAATTCATATTATCAGGCACATTGATATCATAAGAAATTCCACATCATACATGAATAATGGTGGAAAATATTTATTTGGTAGAGGGTTTCATGCTTAGCCAACTGATAAAAAAATGAATTGATTAATCTTTTAATGCAAAAAATATTCAATGAGTCTTAAGAATTTAAAAAAATCCTAGACAACATTTATATATTGCTTGAGTCTTTCATTTTTGTCTACATATATGTTTTTCACCTATTGTGACACTAATTATAAATCTCCATTTATAATTATATTATTAATTTATGAATTGACATACAACGTTTGTGCCTCATATTAATCCACATTATTAGAACATTTAAAATCCAAGTTGTGTGTAAATTTAAAATAATATCCATGTGAAGAACAAAATATCATGCGCCTTGCACCTTCTCTAGAATGAGATACATCAAATAACATACTCAAAACATCACATAAACTTTAATTTTAATAATAAAATTATAAATAGTAAAAAATATGAATTTGTTATTCAATAAAACTAGTGTTCTATCACAAACCCTAAAAATTAGCCTAAAAATTCTCACCATTTTTATAGTTATGATTTATAATTAGAACACCAATAATGATACATGTATATTTAATACCATCACTTTATCAAAAATATCTACCTAATTGTAATAAATATCTCATGATAATTGGATGAATGCTCATCCACTTTTAAATTAATTGATTAACACTTGTTCCAATAATAACTAAAAATTTGTACATTTATATCCTTAATTAATCACAGAAACAAATATAACACTAAATAAATAAAACACAAAAACAAATATAACTCAAGAAGCAAATTGGTGTATCTACCATATACTCAAGGTATAAGAAATAGATCTAGTATCTGATTGACTTTTATCAACACTTATTTTATTAAAATCTAGTATGTTCCTTGAAAACCATGTTTATACAACATGTACCATCATTGAGAGGCTAGGATTATCTAAATATTTAGTTAATTAACCATAAATTTTCATAATTATAAAATAATTATTAGAGATTAATTCCTTAAAAATTATATCATATTAATGTAAAACAACTTTAAAATAAATATTCAATGTCAAACCAAAATTAATTCATACAACTTTTAACCCTTAATAACTTTTAATACTACAATCTTCTTTGAACAAATTAATCTTGTAAACTTAGGTTTCCATTCAAGTTAATCATATATTATATTGTTTAAGTATATTTATTTCCAATTACACTAGGCAAATAGACATAATAAGATTTTATACTTCAAGGTCTTATGAAAATAATCTTAAGAAATGTTACAGTCTTGCCTAGCTAAACAATTTTCTTAAGCCTATAGTAAAACCAAAAACCTGATATCCCACCACCCTAGATTATTGAAATAATTAATTTAATTTACCTATTTATCCAAATAGTAAAACCATTAATCCTTTCTAGGTATTATTATTTATTCACATACTATACAAATTGAGGTAAAAATTAACAAAAAAATCAAACATATATTTACATTCATCAGACTAGAATCCTTCATTGTACTTTTATATTTTATTAGTTCTTCATACCCCTTAGTCTATCAATATATTATAGTGACATAGAATTATCTAGCCATGAGTTATACTAATCATAGACTACCTTTTATATTTGACATAGTTCCTATAATTCATTTACTAATAAGTATGTTTCTCAACCATAATAATTTACCAAAATTAAATCAAGTGATAATGAAAAAAATAAATACTTTACCAATTTATTATAATTTAAACTTAATTATTGAGACTTAATAACCAATAAATTAAACACAAGAAGGACTGATTAAATTTCATAGTTTCTTATTTAGTTTTATTAAGACTTAATAACAAATAAATTAAACACAAGAAGGACTGATTAAATTTCATAGTTTCTTATTTAGTTTAAGAATAGGTTTCTTGTATCTAAACCCTTTATTTCACACTAAAACTAAAATTACATCAAAGAAATAAAAATAATTGAAGCATATAATACTTATGGATGTTTTATCAATCGTTCACTTACAGTTTTTAACATAGAGTATTTCTTATGCCCACATTATTTATAAAGGAGTCAAATCTTTAATATATCCACCATAAATGTCTCATTTCAAAATTATCAAATATGATATTAAAAATAACTAAAAATGTATGATTTATATTAAAAAATAACTACAATAGACAATTTATTCATCTTTTTACCTACATAGTCCTTTATTCTACTACTTATTTCCATAGAACTGATTTGGGTTTCCTCAAGTGTTAAAAAATATATATGTATCATTTTAATTCACCCTTAAATTAAACATTTATCATTATATCATATTAAAATGTTCATAAACTAATAAAATTTTGAACTTTATGCAACCAATAATCACAAAAAAATCCTCATCTCTAATAATACTATTATATTATAAAGAAGTAAAGCATCATCCATCCTTAGGACTATGTAACACTAACTATAAACTATCAACATGTATATTTAGTGGGTACAATAATATCTTGTTTTCACAAGATTTATAATATTAAATTGACATGCAAATACTCAATCCACATTTACTCTAGTAATAATATAGTACCAAAATTTATTGTTCAAATAAGACAACTTAAATACCAAAACAATTATTTGAAAAAAAATTCTATAATTTACAAGAGTACAAATTTTTTGTCAAATATAATTTCAAATGGATAAATAACTTCATAATTCAGTTTTTATATGAACTTATAGTTTAAACTCAATGAACAATTAAATAATATAACCCATAAATTACCACAGTTAATCAAATGGTCACACATAGTTTATTAACTGTATAATCTTTTAGTAATCACTTCATTAATTCTAAATACAAGTCTAGGACTTCAAACCAACATGCATGGATACTATATAAGTCAATCAATTTTTTTTTAAATAATAGTTCATGTTCAACATACTCCATATTACATAACAATATTATAAAGGTGATCATATAACTCTTTTAGGTTATAATCAACAAACCCAATCATAAAACCACTTGTTCTTAATATCCAACAATAATCAAGATAAGTATTAAATAAAGTTTCCTAATGTATCGAGTTGTCTATATTCATAAATTTAAACTTCCCAAATCCATACTAATAAAAATCCACATAAATAATTATCACATATTCTATCAATAAATATTTGACTACAATAGGAACTCATAGTCAAAATCAATGAACATACTAATAGTCATCAGATGTACCATTATGAAAAATCTATATGACAATGAGAATTCCCAATGATAACTTTATAATATTTTAGTTCCAAAGTGAAACTACACCTTATAACAAGTCAAAAACAAAAATAATACCATACATATATTCAAGTAAATTCTAATTTATAAGATGACATAAAACAATCATCTTTAAGTTCTCATGTAAAAACTAAACAGTTTGACATTCATGAAAAATGAAATCTTTTTCTCATGTTTTAGTTATTCAATAAAATACAAGCTTCCATTTAAATTCACTACTACTATTAAATGAATCATAAATCATTGCTAAGATTCTAAATTTAATATATAATGGTTATTATAAAAATCCAATGTATTCTTTATTAAATATTTAAGCCAAGAGTTCTCAAGTGATTGATACATACATAAAAATAGTTATTAATGTTTTATTTTACTTTAAATAGTCATGTAAAAAATAGTATTTTTTTCATATATACAAGCATGTGCTTATAAAAGAGCATTAAATTACTATCGAGTGAAAGCTCAAATTTAATACAAATAATAATTATAATAAGGTCATGATTAATAGTGACTAAATCATCTCAATCCCCCTAGAATATTACTAGGATCATTGATGATGCAAAAAACTTCGCTTACCTTTTTTAAAGGGGTATCCATTGACCATGTGTATAGAGAGGGAAACAAATTTGCTAATAAAATGGCTAACCTAGGCATCTATAGTAGATCTAATACCCATTGGCAAAGTGATGAGTCATTTCCTAATGATGGCATCCCATTCATAAAGCTTGACAAAGTTTATTCCATTGAGTGATATGATGGGTTTTTTATGTTTCAACACACTCAAAAAAATTGGAAGGACTTTCACACATATAAGGACATCATTCCTTGTTCATGCCTTAATATTTTTCATGTATGGATTAATTTTGAAATGAGATATAATATTTTATATATATTGACTTCAACATCACCCTTGATTTCATCTCAAAGGTCTGAAGCTATAAAAATTTTAGAAGAAGCATACAGTCTAGGATGGGAGGTGACTAAGATCTCCTTAAACCAATATGCTATGTAGAAATGAAGGAAGATGAATATGTGTAGAAGAAGATGATCAAGGGAAGGCTTGCAACCTATATAGAGAGACTAGTTGGTCATGATATAGTTTTGTTGAGAGATTTTTCTCATGAATGGAATGACATGGAAGTCCATATATGTGAGCTTAGGCTCATGGTCACTGAAGAGGTCATAGGTGAAATCACTAGCATGGATTGTTTAGGAGTGAAGGTATTTAAATATAAGAAGAGGAAGGAAGAGTTGTTCAACATTTTTCATAGCAAGGAGAAAAAAATTTGAAAGCTTCAAACCAAAAATGATATATGAGGGTGGATTTACCTATAAAATGGCTAGATGTGTACTTACAAGATAATGAGGTAAATTATGTTACAATGGAAGCATTTTAGGGGCCATATAATTATCTAAACCTTTTTTATTCTTAAGTTTCTAGAAGCATCAATCAAAAATTTCAAATGTAACCTCTCAACAGGCTTAATCCACTAGGAGCTCATTCTATTTATGGTAAAAAAGGGATAACCCCTCTAGTCTAAATTCATTATATAGGTCATTCATATCATAAATGAGCATGAAGGTTTGGGTAGGGAAGATGACTTCTTCTCAAATACTAAATCTAAGCATGCAGGGGACTATAATGAATTTGTTGATACTAACATCATGTAGGGGGATTTTAAACCTAGTCGTAGTCAAAAGGGGGTTCCTAAAATTATGAATTCAATCACTAGTAGGGATCAGGCTTTTGAAAAGATACAAACCAAAATGTCTATTCAAAAGCTTCAATGTATGGAAATAATCGATGAGTTTGAGAAGTTGAAAAGTCTACTAGTTCTTGGTAACTCTACTCTAAGGACAAGGAAGATGTGATGGCTAAGAATACCCCCCATAAGACCAGAACCACACATGGCGGTAGTTGTTTTGAAGCTAGGAAGGAAACTGAGCAGGTGATGGAGGATTTCAAGTCCACTAGGATGAAGTGGAAGAGGCTAGTCTTGGTAAATGTATAGGGTATTAGGAATTAAACTAGATGTAACAAGAAGAAATTGGAGAACATAGGGACCAAAAAATTGGTATTTTACTATGATTCTAAGGGTTTAGATTATCTGGTTAGTATTCTATGTCTCCTTTTGTTTTTTTTTGGATTTTTTGGTGTTTTTTGGTAGAAGTTGAAGTTTTTTATTGGTTTCTAGGTTATATCTCACTCTATTTTACTGTATATTCCTATATATCTTTTGTCTTTTATTTTTAAGGGTATGGGACCCATCAACCCATTTATTGACCTACCAAATATAAAAATAGTGACTTAATAATGAACCCTCCATCCAATACCTTTTTAAAACAAAATAAATATGTCCTTAAAAAACATAGATTATCTTAGTGCCTCCATAAGTCATTGACACATGCACAATTACTCCTTAGTCAATAATGAATCCTCCACAAAATATTTCTCTACAAGACAATAGAAAATAATGTAAAACTTGATCCCAAACATTTGATAGTAGTCTTAACCACCCAAATCATCAG